>JARFXV010001901.1:147500-443828 GCA_031761425.1 Cosmopolites sordidus | reverse complement strand
ATATATATATATATATATATATTATATATATATATATATAATATATATATATATATATAAATATATATATATTATATAATATATATATATATAGATATATATATATATATCTAGAGTATTCTTCCATCCGCGAAACACTACGAACTAACGTAACTATAACGTAACAGAGCGACGTATACAGGCGTTCGTTGCAATTTTTTCAACCAAATGCTGACAATGAATTACACAATTTACGAGTATATTTGGTACTGCATGTTTCAAATACGCTATGAAACCCTTATGACGAACACCTCATTGCTGGAGCACCATTAGTAGCGGGCTTACCAAATATTACGAATAGGAATTTTTTCTCTTGAAAAACTTGATCATGGTATTAAATATCGATTTTCCCTCTATATCGGTTTCCAAAGTTTTAGCAAATAATAAATCTTTACAAAGCTTTTCTTTTTTATGAATTGAACATATGATAAGAGTAGCGCTTCGTTATCTGGTAGAGTTGACTCATCCAGTAGTATGGAAAATTTACAAGTCTTTAAGCCATTCTACAACTATTCTTCTTTTGTACTTAAGTATTACTCAGAGGAATTTTCTTGGTGATATCTTACGGTGTGTTATGATGAATAACAGATTTTATTACCTCTTTGACTGCCGACAAGATTAAACCCTCGCCAATTATGTGAAGCTCGTAGACCATCATTTTCTTGATTAGAAGACGACGCAAAAAGGTTTAATATAGTTAGCTGTTTTAAATATTTCTTTTCTAGTCCTTGAAAATAGGATAAATCTATGTCCGTTTTATCAGAATGCATTTTATTCAAATGCTCTTGAAGCCTAGAAAGCCTTCATGGTTTCATTTGAAAAAACTTTTTGGCAAATTAATACATAGGTGATGATGCGTAAGGAAAGTGTGTAGACCCATATTTTAAATTCTCAATGCTGTATAGTCGGAATTTCTTCTTAGATTCAGATATTTTGAAATTTGTAACGGCTTTAATAAATTAACGTTTTGACATATTTATAGATAGTTATAAAAATAAAATCTTATCACTCACTAATCAGTTATCACTCGCGAATATGGATTATTGACGAAGCACACAAAAATAATAAGACATTCTTAGTGCTATTCCTGCATTTATAGATTTTATTTCGTGCGGGCATCAGCTTGTATGACTTTGCTTGTTTGCTATACCAATGCACTTGCTCTGTTTACAGAGCAAGTCCCATCATTACGAGCTCCCATATTTTTGTTGAAACATGCTTGATAGGTGGATAAAATATTTATTCATAAAACAGTAGGTATTTTCAAAGTATTTTATTATATTAATTTTCTTAATAGGTGGGTATGCCACGGCCGCCCCCCTTCACTGTCTTAACGCTCCCATTTGCCTTTGGGGCCGCTACCACCCCCATGGAAAGCTCAAGCGCCCACTGGGGGGCGGTACCGATCCCGTTGGAAACCTATGGCGTAGATGCATATCAAATCATACAAATAGCATATATTGAAACTTTTAGGTAACCCTTGATTAGAGTTTTCGCGGTTTATAATTAGAACATTCTTCATGAGTTAAGGTTTGTATAAAATTATTCCTTAGTTTAGTGATAGAAAGAAAAATACTGAGAAAAATACTTGGACCAGACATAACAGAAGGTGGAGAAAGGAGACTAAAAGAAATGAAGAAATAGAGGAAGAATTAGAAGGAGAGAATATAGCCAGATATATAAACGCAAGACGGCTGGAATGGGCAGGGCATATAATGAGAAGAACACCCACACAAATAATTAAAAGAGTAACAAAATGGACTCCATAGGAGAAAGAGCAAGGAGAAGGCCGAAGGGTAGCTGGTTATCACCAGGTGTAAAAGGATGCAAAGACACTGGGCATTGCAGATTGGAGACAGGAGGTATGGAGACAGGAAAAAGTGGGCGGGTATAACCAAAGGGGTCAAAACACATACAAAACTGTAACTATGATAGGAAAAAGGCGAGTAATCCGCCTCATTAACAGGATTAAAAAAAACGCTTGCAAGCGTTAACCATAATCCCGAAGGATTGAACGGTTATGATGATCATGATGAGAGATAGAATTATGTTTAATTACATCTTTATTATGTTGGCTAGTTGAACGCGTATCGAGGTACTTACTACAAATGGGGGGACTATGGTGCTTTGGGGAAAATCGCCTTAAGCTAAAATAATTCTTAAGCTCTTCTAACAAAAAGTATAAATTATATTGAATTTTTGTTTTTTTTGTAAATATATTTTATCAGATTTATTTATTTATTTATTACCTTAAACTGATGGAGGATTATTAGGCTCTCGCTCACTGTACGATATATGTAAATGTGCGATGACTACAATAATAATGTATACAGAGCAGAATTTACTAGAATATATATGGCATAAGGCAATACGCGATATAACATATCGAGTATACTCGATATATAGAAATTGAATAAGTAGCCTTCACGAAAATTGTATCAATCCGAGGTTTATCTATTTTATTACGTTACCAGAAGCAACTGGATATTTTCAACAGTCTATTATATAAAATACATTATTTTCACATTAATTTAAACAAAGTAGAAATGAAATATCACGGTAAAACCGTGTTATAGTTATTTAAGAAGTGTACCAAAATTATTTCTTAATATTACTTTAAATATGTAAAGTCTGATAAAATAGTTGGTCGAATTTTGGGAAACTCTTCAAAAACAGATTCTTGGGAATCTCTGTTTAAATGCTAATGAATGGAAATAAAACAATTTTGTCTATAACTTTGATTTATCTAACAATTTACATATATATTAGAGGCGATGGTTTATGTCTCTTGAAGGGATAACATTTGGAGTGAAGTTATATGAAGACTACTATATAATTGTTATTTATATAGTTGCGCGATCCACTAACCATGTTAGCATCGTCAGGAAATTATTCAACCTGATCTTAGACTGAATCATCTACTCAAGTCGAACGTGAATAATCTCCTAATGATGCTACGTGGTTACCAAAACGCGTGTCAAATAATTTTAATAAAATATTTGGTGTTTAGAGCTAAATCTTTTCCAGTTTAGTGTTTCATACCAAAGGTTCGAATAGAAGAATTGATGAACCGCAAAAAAAATCAAATTTTTTGAGAATATATTTAATTTGTCATTCTAATTAGAATTCAATACATTTAGATCAACGACGTTCTAACTATTTAATAACTTTGGTATAATGTGATTTCTCCAATTCTGCAAAATATCCGTTGTCTCAGCTTTGGTCACATCTTTGGTGATGGTTCTGCCATTTGCCAGGTTCTGCCATTTGCCATTTGCCAGTCTATGTGTATTAAGTCACGAGAATCCTAGGAAATAGTAGTTTTTATTATGTACCCCACTTGCTCTTGCCCTTTATTTGGTCTACTGCTTCATCTCTGACCTATTATAGCAAATCCATATTTTATCTATTGCTATAAAACATCGAAGAAACTCAGGGAAAAGTTTTTAAATAAGTATAAATATTCTTAAGAAGTGTTCATTCGAATGCGACTTGTTAAAGAATGGCCGATTGTTAACAAAAGTGGCACCCATTGAGCAGAAAGCTTTTTCATACCCAAATCATTGTGTGAACTATAGTAAACGCAGTCTGTCGAGAGGTTTATATTCTCAGCATGCTCATATATGTTCAGTTGCCGATAATTTAATATAACTTTGTGGATTTTTGTGACGAATTTGTCGGTTGTATCTGTTTTTTACCTACGTGGGGCACACAACCGAAGGCAGTAAGAACTACAACTTTGGCATTGTGTTATTCAGCTGCGGAATACGCATGCCCGGTGTGGTACAACGCTAGGTAAGCCAAATAAGTACGCATACCACTCAATGAATGCTGTCGTATTATCACGGGCTCTCCGAGATCAACATCGAAGAGTAAACTATACTGCATTCCCGGCATTACCCCTCCCCCCTAGCATCAGATGCGAAGTTGTAGCCAGGAGAGAAAAAAACTAAACTGCTCGTTGCTGACTTAAATCGAGAAAGAGTTTCCTGCACACAACAGATAATCTTACTAATGGACCGCGACAAACTAGATCAGAAACGTGATAAGATAGAAACGCCCATCTTCCAGACTGGTTTATATCAAGGAAGGAGCTTCCTTCGGGATACACAGAATGGGTGATATGGAAATTCTTGAATATACTATGGTTCGAAGTTGCAAGGGCCAAAAATCAGTTTCAGACTAATCTATGCTCTGCGATTGTGGATATGACTAGACTACTGCCCGTTGCATGTAATGCGAGTAATGCCCAAACACCGGCGAAAAGTTTATGAAGGCTATCCCAAACGCGTTAGACATGGCCAGCTTCTGGTCTAAAACTTGTTAGTAGTTATGTTTTGTGTTGCTTTGTATGATATGTCTTATACAATTTTATCTTTACAAATTTTAACTACGGAAAGTGTGGTGTTTATATGGTTCCGATGCTGCTGACACGATTAAATAAATAAAAACCATCCCGAAAGTTTATAATCTTCAATGGAGGTATGACTGTGCTTAAATTTAGCAGATCCCCTTTTCATCGTCCAAAATTAAAAGGAAGAATGCTTTAAAGTATACTATAACTCTTTTCGTATGTCCAAATATGTTTGCTTAACTCGTATGCCCAAGTAAGCAACTAAAAGTAGACGTTTTAAACTTCTCAGTCACGCTATTTAACGATTCATACTTGGTAAATGTTATAGTCATTTGGGCATACTTGACCTATCTCATTTTTAATTTTAACATTTTTAATCGATGTTCGTACGTAAATAGTACTCGAAAAAAGGTTATGCGGACGAACAGTTGTATTAAAATTAATTTATAATTTAAATTACAACTTTTACTATAAATAAAACATCGCTCTACTATATCTATGATTGTTTTATTGATATAGGAGATGTAAAATTGAAGAGGAAATTGAATGCCTAGATACAGTTAACTCTGCCAATTGATTGAGAAGATTGGCGTGTTTTTATAATTTTATGCAGTTTTTATGAATTTCTATAGAGTTTTATGTATTTCAAATTACAGAAATATTTGAAAGATCTTTAAAAAAATGAAAAAACATATAAATTAAATAAATGCATATCAAATATATTGGAATATGCTATGGGAAAAATTGCAAATATATGGGAAAAACTCTTTTCCAAATTTAAGACTTGAAATTCAGTAATTGTGACAAATGATATGTAAAAGAAACTATGCTCAAAATTTGAAAATTATTCTCCGTGTAGTTTTTTAGAATAATAATATGAAAAATGATATTTTCAACCGTTCTTATACATAATCCTTTATGGTAGAATGATTTCCGCCACGGATTTGTCTATTTTTGCACTATTAATCTTCCAAATTTATAGAATAAAGAACATCGCATGGTAAAGTTTAATATTTGCAGAATGTTATTATATATGTATAATATAGGGTTACCGATATAATTATTTAAATAATTGAAGTCAAACTTTATTTCAACTTTTGATTATTAATAATTAAACACTCGACCAAAAGTCTGGCAACGTCGCGCAATCATAATTTAATAATGTAAACGTAATTTCAATGTAAACACAAAAGCGATGTTGCCTCGATTTTTTTGGTTCAAACCCGTGTTAATAATAACGAAGTCAATTTTTTACTTTTCATAAATATATAATAATTTATTAAGAATTATAAAGTTTGTTTTAGTATTATAAATAAAAATTGTGAATTTCTGAAAAATTGTGAACTATTTTAAGTTTTAGGAAAACAAAAAAATGTCATCATTATTTTGACTGAGTATCGTCAGTATCATTGTTTTGACTGAGTATTTCACTTGAGTATCGCTGGTACTTCCTTAAAAGTCGTGTAACTCAATATATCAAAATTTTTGAGATGTGACCAAAAATTTTGGTACTATATACAGGGTATACGGGAAATAACTTTCGTAAATTTAATCAACGATTCTTTACATTATTTTGAACAAAATGTTTCCTAAAACATATATCCAACATGGAACTATTTTCGCGAAAAAGCACATTTTATTTACCTTACAATTAGCAACATTGCAAACTCTTAGGAAAATTAATATTTTGTTTCATTGTTCTCTTAAGGAATTATTTGAAAACACAATTTAATATATTTACAGCCATTCATTTTACGTTTCGACATATATTTGGTTTTTTTTACCAAACTTACCCATTAATGTCGTTTAGTGTCAAGGTTGAAGCTACAATCACTAAATTTTTAACATCATAACCAATTTTAAACAATTCATGTCACATTAAGAGACACATGATTAATTGTTTTGTTAAAGTAAATGTTTGAATGTGCATTATTCTAACAAATTTGCAGAATTCATTGGCACATTGTAGTCTGGTTGCTGCGTTCATAAACAATTTTGGTTTTAAATGGAATATAAATACACACAATGAAACAATGTTTGTCAACCAACTCATGGCGTCATCTCAATTAGTCAGGTAGTTCTATGTTGCCACTTCCATTTTTTGGTTGATGTATGGCTGATTTTTCATTAAAAAAAAATGTTTTAACAATGTTTATTAGTTTATTTGTAGTTTATTTGTTAAACAATAAACATTTATTATTTACCAATATGCTTTAAAACATATTTGTTTAAAATTATAATTCTTATCATAACTTTTCGATTGGTTATGTAATAACTTTGCAATTTTTTTTCCTGGAGACCCTTAGGTTTTTGACCCTTGTTATAAGGAATGTGAAAAATCCTTGGTCAAATTTAATAATATTAACAATATTGTTGATCATAATTTGCCACCCTGTATATACCCTATATATATATGTATATATATATATATATATATATATATATATATATATATATATATATATATATATATATATATTATTAAAGTGTAAGTATTTGGATATAAGAATTGGATATTTTCATTTAGCGACGATTCGATATAGCTAAGATATATATCAATCTATGCAGTCATTTTCATGTTTGCGTAGAAATGTAATTTTCCAGACAAAAGAAATGGATCATCGAGGTAATCCGTATTACAGCCGGCAAAATCAATCACGCAGATTCAGGATGCTCAACATCATATATTACGTTCGCCGTGACATTGATATAAAAGACATCCTAAGAAGCCCGAAAGCAAATAGTTTTATATACTGATTTTATATATGAAATAAGAAAATGTAACCGATACACAATATAAAATATAAAGTGGTCTATTAGATCATTTGGAAAATAGGATTTCAGAACCGTGGAGAAAGTGGAGAATATTAAAAATATTCAAAAGACAAAGGGAAATTTTTCCCTTGCTCCACGTAAAATTGCCTAGTCCTTCAAGGTTCAAATAAAGCCCGAGTGTTAACAGATTAAGGCCAGAAACTGGTCTAGGGAGATACTTGTTGACGTTTGATGAGGACTGAAGTTTTGGGCGTGGAGCACGGGAAAAATTTCTCTTGTTTTTTGAATTAACCTTCAAGTGGGCCCGCTGTCATTTGTTACTGCGCGGTAACTTTAAAGAGCTATTAAATATTTTTCGGATTTAGAAGACACATTAAAAAAAACTTGTTTATCTTTCACACTTTATTATTATTTTTAGACATATTAACTTTAAATTAGGAAACTATTTGGTGACAAATATTTTGCTTAAATATAATTTAAAATTGAATATATAAAACTACAAGAGCGAGATCAAGTAATAAAAAACAAAGCAGTTTTTATTATTTACCTGTATTTATCTCTTAATTTTAAGTTTAATTATACGTATATACGTTCTCCTTGGATAAGGAAACATTTTAGTAGCATAACTCTTACATAAACGTAAAATAAAATCAAGTTTATAACAAGTTTAATATGAGTATTTAACTCGTTATCTTAGATTCAGTTTCCTTCATCATCAGTTTCTTCATCACGGTAATATTAATTGCAAAGAAATGTAATGTGGCCCCAGCAAATATTCCTCAGACAAGTCCCACATTGTGTCTTGGATTGTCTCCTCTTTTTAGCAGGATATATGTTTCTGCTTCCTCTGTATGCGCTGGAACTTGTGCATGGTTCATTGCATGAGTTTTTGTCACTTATGTTTAAGTGGTCCCTAATTTTTCTTTTCAGTTTTCTCGGAAGGTACCATCTTAACTGCGGTGGCCATCGCAGCTCTTCTCTCTACATACTCTTTTATAAGGTGCATTCTCAATCCACATAAATATTTTCACCTTTTTTCTCTAACTACTTTATTTGCCTTAACGATTATACCTTGGCGTTTATTTCTGCAATTTCTTAAAAACGAAAGAAGACTGCCAAAGGCCATCTGTTGTTTTCTTGACGTCAAATACATTTTTGCTTTTTTGTCAATTTTACTAATTGAACTTCGCTTACGAGCTATTTTTAATAATAATAAATAAAAAATACGAACTTTGTTAGACAATATTGCAAATAATAATGTCGTAAAAAACGTCGCACGTAATTTTTTTCAATGTTAGGCGCGCGTAAACTATTCGACATTGCGACTAAAATAAATGCTATCTGTAAGTTACGAATGCGCGCAGGAAGGAAGTATGTTTATAGTGGTTTGTCTATATGATGTTTGTCTAAATAGATGTCAATAATTTTACGATCGACACCGCGTGCCCGCTTGAAGGTTAAGAATCATGCCTACATTAGCGAAAATCGATATGATAACATCGCCTGAATTGACTAATTGAGATAAACAAAGAACCTTATTTCAAAATTGCAATAAAAGTGTATTCTGTACACATATTACCATGATATGCTTCTTATTTACGGAGAAGCTGCCCAAAATTGCGAAGGGGCTAGGCTTTTTTTTTAGTTTAATTCAATATTACAGCAATGTCACACTCCCTAAAATGCCCAATAAAAGATTAATAAACAAAATTATTGACTTAAAAAAACGTGTTTTTTTTATTACTCTAAACCAGTCTCTTTTCACAATCTCATTCACTCAAATTCAAGTCTTCTTTCACTTTCTATTCACTTTAAATTTTTGCCATCTTGGGCCACAAATGATTAACATATTGCGGTACCATTCGCCATTAACATTTGCTCCGTTTCATAATCCTTATTTTCATGAAAAAATGGTCCTCCAGCCCACAGTGCAAATCACACTGTTACTCGAAGATGATGTAAATGTTCTTCTGCAATCATTCGATGATTTTATGTTTCCCAAATCCTACAATTTTGCTTGTCCACATAACCTGTGAGGTGGAAATGAGCTTCATCGGAAAACATAAGTTTATTGCAAAATTCTCCATTATTTCTTCTTTGCAGCTTGTAAAATTTTAACATGTTCTTATGTCATAAAACGATCCATAATTAAATTGCCGAGTCTCTAGATGACAAAAGCGGAATACAAAATTTCTAGGTTAAGTTGTTGAAAAATGGCGCTAAATTTAAATCCCGAAGTAACTATTGGAATACACTTTATAATATCAATTTATCAGCATCAGTTACATATCTGCTCTCCTTCTCAACTTTCCTAAATTGAGAGCGACGCATATAACATTTTTTAATTTTAAAACTAGTTTATCTGAAGTTGAATATTTACCACGTTTACATTCAGAATTTGACAATTAAGTACATTTTGTTTATTTGGTAAATTTCATATGATATACTGCTTGATATATGACAAGGACTATACGGGAAGTTAAGGAATTTGATGTAGAATTAGTAGTCTTTCAGCAGAAAATAATTATACATGATAAAATAACGGTGTACTTGACACATCACATGTATTTTCTTGATACAATATTGACCATTATGATCTGATATCGTAGTGTTTAGTTCATATTTACTCAAAAACTTTACAACGTTTATATTCACTTATTCCCTGTCGCTAATAGTGAGTAATCAGAATACTTGATTGGCATAATTTATTATCTATATGAAAATAAGAGGCAGCGGTGAAAATCGAAGATTTTAATAAAGGAACCAGATAGTCAAACAGGGTAAATTAATATAGTAAGACAATTCGTATCTATCTTGGGATTTTAATATCTAACTAAGACGGTAACACTTATCATATTAGAATAGGATGCAAAATGGCAAGAAATACAGTAAGAAATTTGCAGAAGATCTGGAGGGATAAGAACATACTAATAACATACATATCGCAAAGAAAAATATAGTAAAAACCTTAGTTTACCAGTATTGGCATATCCCGCATCCGAAATATGGACCATTAAAAAACAAGAACTTGTGCACTGATTTTTTTGAACTTTGGTGCAGGAGACAGGTCCTTCGTATTCCGTGGACTACCAAACCTACCAACACATCAATTATTCAAGAAATAAATAAATCCACAAGGATATCCCAAATTATTCGTGAATGAATACTAAGATTCTTCGGTCACATTAAACCCAAGGATGGCAATAACCTAGAAAGAGTGGTAGTACAGGGATGGATGGAGGGTTCTAGATCACGCGACAGACTTTCAAAAGGATGATAGACGTAAATAGAGAACGGTGGCGGAAAGTGGTCTAAAAAGGACGCAAACGGAATTAGTTTCCATAAGTTACGACTCTTCTGTAAAGAAGAATTCAAATGTGTCATTCTTCCTATCTCAATATCTTGGTTATCAAATTTGTTTTTGAATTTTAATACAACAAAATATTGAAAGTAATTTTAGTATTTCCAGGGAGAAATACTTTATTAGACAAAATAAATGGATCATCGAGGTAACTTGAATTATAGCCGGCAGAATCAATCACGCGGATTCAGGATCCCAACATCATATATCAAGCTCGGTACGAAATTGATATAAAAGACGTCCTAAGACGCTCGAGGGCAAATAGGTTTACGCTGACTCTACAAAATAGGGGTATGTAGTCGATATATAAAGTGTATAAGAACGTCGCAAAGAAAGCGGAATTTGCGAAAAACTTACAACAAAAAACAAATTGACAGTAAATATCGAATCTATTCGGATAACTACTCAGGAATTAGTATCGGTGTACTTTTTTTAAGTAATATTTTGTTCAAATATTGTTAAATATTGATTTATTATGTGAATATAGAGATATTAGAATCTTATTATTATTTTCCATGCATTTTTAATAATAATTATTACAAAATATAGGCGTTGAGAAAATATACTGGAGAATGATCTAGTTAATTGAATTAATTGCAAAATTTTTGTATTTTCTACGTATTTGACGATGAAAAAATAATATATACCGCTTACATTTGATACAAAAAAATAATGCCCATACCATAATTCTTGGAGTGTCTGCTGTATGTTGTTTTAATGCAAAGTTCGTGATTTCTAATGCAAAGTCTGAACATTCAACCTCCATTATTAACCACTTAAACAAAATCTAGACTTATCATTAAATCAAAGTTTCAGTTCAGGTTCCATTCAATTCTAGTTTTACCATTCTAAGGCAAACGCGACATTTGCGTCTAGTGCGCTGCAAAAGAGAACAAAGGTGATAAGAATGTATCCTCATCGCTAATAAATGTTTATTGATATATTCCTTGAAATAATTCCACCTGTAGCTGTAAAAAAATCATCACGCGCTTGAGCGAAATTTTAATGTCGATTTCGTACAGCAAGAAGCTAAGATTCATCACATAAGTCATTCATCACGCACCTGAATATTTCTAGAACAAGGGTTCCCAACCAGATGTCCGCGGACCACCAGGGGTCTGCGAGAACTAAATTGAGATATGCGAAATAATGTTAAAAACCTATAATAAATTAATATCTACGCGGGCGGGGAATGGCGGCGGATCGCGGGATCCTGGTGCGAGAGATGTAAGGAACATGTGGGGCGAGAAGGCTGGGGTGGACTCACAACACGCACGCATTGAGTACCTACTTTGTTTTACTCAGGGCTGTGGCGTCTTTGTTTTATTTTTAGACAATGGCGTCACAATAGAGAAACTACGACAATAGTTACATCAAGTTCGGATTTACCTCCATTAAAAGTAATTTAGAAATAAAACTACAGTGTGTTATATATGCCACCGTTCTCGGAAACAACGCCTTGAAGCCGGCAAAATTGAAACGGCATCCATCTTAATTTATCTGACCAACTACCTGAATTCTTTAAAGAGAAAATCTACATTAGAGAATCTAGGAAAGATGAAACTCGGGCCTTCAAGATATGCGTCATTGGAAAAAAAAACATTGGTCGCGTCATTTGAGATATCGAAGCGGAACACACAACAACCAGTTAAGCAACCAACAAAAATGCTCATTAAGGCGGAGACGCAGGTTGTTTTGTGTTCCACATGAGATTGTGGAACCCAATGGTTGGGTGTATAATGACTCTCAACTACTGTGGTCTCATTGGACGCAGTCCAAGGAAGTCTGACACAGCATATATACGCCATCCGACGGGAAGTCGGCGAAAACATTGGTTGTTGGCTGTGGGTAGGGTCTCCCTATTCTGAAGAGTCTAAACATCAAGAGACGAAATATATGCCCTCCAGTTGAAGCGATGCGTAGGGCTCCTCTCCAGTTAAACAACCAACAAAAAAAAAAAAATATATATATATATATATATATATATATATATATATATATATATATATATATATATATATATATATATATATATATATATATATATGTTTATATATATTAAACACTGTTTTTTTCAGGATGTTATAGGAGTGCAATAGTTCCTATTCGATTTTTTCATCATATATACGATATTTTTGCTTTGATTACGTATTATATTATGTAACAGTAAACCAAAATGTGTTTTAATCTAATTGATTGTTTGCTGAATTTTATAATGATATCCCAAGTAAATTACATCGGGTCCCTTTTGCTTCTCTTATAGAAACTTAGGTCATTAGACAAAATATATATGGATTATTGGTATAAATTGTATTATAGCCGGTAAAATCAATAAACAAAATTCAGGATACCCAACATCATATATCAAGCTCGCAGGGAGATTGATAAAAAAAAGGACGCTGAAAAAGCGGTAACTACGTTTACGCAGACGTTACTAAATAATCGAATGTAACGGATATACAGGGTGTATATCCGTTACTACACGATTCATCACATCACTTGAAAGAAAAACGTTCCTTACAAAAAGGGTCAAGAACCAAAAAGAAAATTGCTAAAACTTATTAAATCATTAATCGAAAAGCTACGAAAAGAATTATTATCTTAAGCAAATATGTGTAAAAGCAGATTTGGCAAATAATAATTAGTTATTATTTAATGAATTAACTACAAATAAACTAATGAACATTCACGTCATACATCAGCCAAAATAGCAAATGGTAACTTCGCATTGACTAATTGAAATGAATCATACAAGTGGTGTCGACGACAAAAAGTATTTTAGTGGTTTTCACTTTATTTATCTACAGTCTAATAATCTTGTATATATAATTTAATCAACCTAGTCTTTGTGTTAAGATTTTATTAGTTATATCTGGGTAATCAGAAATTTTATTTATCATTTAACATTCGTCTCAGTTTTCCCTGGTTCTAGCTCCTAATATTTTTATATTAAGTAAACAAACTAAGAATTACCATACACTCGATAAAAAAAGTCTCCGGACACTTACTGACTTGGTGAAAATATGTGCTACAAATTATTTATTATAAGTCATAAGATATGAAAAATATTATTGTTGTTAACTCCATATATTATTTAAAGACTTTAAATATTGGAAAATCAATTGTTACATTCAAAGACAAGATTATTTATTTCCATTTTAATGATGAATTTACTGAAGCAGAGTGCAATAAAGTTTCCGAACACCTGTGTAGGTTTAAACACAGTAACATAAACACTTTTGTTTAGTGCACCGTCTACAGCTTGATCCTTTGTTTACATTTCACAGTTTTATCTAAACATCATTCATGAGTTACTCAATCAGTTTAATATTAGCTTTCAATATGGAAATTTCTGTCGGAAGTGATTATTAGAATTCATCGAGAAGGAAAATTATTTCGACAAATTTCCAATTTGTCGAAATAATTCTAAATCTTTAATAACATCTCGGCAATGCTGGCATAGACCTCGTTTAGGATGGTCAGAAAAATTAAACAACACCCAAAAGCGTGCAGTGATTAAAGAAGTCAATACTAATCCATCTACAAGTGCCACGGAAATTGCAGGTACTTTTAATGAATATTATTATGTATCAGTAACGCCTCAAACAATCCCTAATATTATTAAAAACAAGGGTTGCACGGACGAACGTCTAGGACGAAGTCCTACTTAAGCAAGCAGAACAAGAAAAAAACGGCTCGAGTTTGCTAAAGAGCATTCAAGCGAGCCGGAGGGGTTTGGTTTGTTTGTTGTTTCTGACGAAAGAAAATTTAATGTCTCAGGGTCGGAAGGAAGGAAAAAAGTGTGGCGCAGGCCAGGGAACATTTAAAACTAAAAAAATTCTTGCAAGAGAGCTGCAGGAGCTGGAAATTTGCAGAGAATTGATGATATAATGGATCAATACATGTACATCAATATATTAAAACATAATTTAAAGGATACTGTAATTAAATTCCGTTTTCAACAACATAACGATGCCAAGCATATGGCTCAAAAACACAGGAATGACTGCTCTACAATGCACCTAGACAGCTCCGGACACCACCCCAAACGCTAGATTTGAACCCTATTGAGCATTTGTGGAGTCATATTGAAAGAGAACTTAAAAAGAGAAGGATTAAAATCAAACAGTACCTTGGAGAAGAAATTTTACAGAAATTGACTCATATACCCTCAGACCTAACACAAAAATTAGTTTATTCAATGAAAAATCGTTTATTGGCTGTTATTAAAAGTAAGGGTGGACCAACAGGCTATTAAAATAAAATGCAAATAATATTTTTATTTATAACAGTTTTGAAAAATAACCTTGTTCAGAAACTTTTTTAAGCACACATCCGTATTTTGTTTTGAAATTATTGTTGCTTACGTTATACAATTTTATTTCTATCGAATATTTTGTGCATACAATAACCTTTATTGTTACATGAAATTGTCCTTTTAATCAATTTTTACATTTGCCATTAGTTCTCCCAATAAAGAGCTTTGTTTCAATTTCGTTACAGGTGTTCAGAGACTTTTTTTTAATGAGTGGTTATCTAAATTTTCACTATATTTAAAACTTAAATGTATTACAATTATTTCGACACACATTTCCTTTCCCAAATACGAACTAATATATATATATATATATATATATATATATATATATATATATATATATATATATATATATATATATATATATATTAAACTTTAGGTTTGTTTAAAAAGAATTTCCATCAAGTAATTCAGTTAAATATATTTTTATAGAATTTGTTTCATCCAAAATTACTAGGTCGGTATTTTCTCTTTTATTCATTATCGAAATACAAGAACCATACAGTAGTGTTTTTAGTCTTGGGGATTTTATGATGTGTGTTTTTTTTTAGTTTGTATATATTTTATATATTCGTAAGAATAATGTATTTATCGTTACTGTATTTATGAGTTTTCATTTCGGTCCATATTTCTTCCTCTGTCCTGTTAATATTTATTTTCAAATGTATAGTTCTAGTCGCTTTCTAAATATTATTTCTAATACGAAGTTGAAATAAGTCATATTTTTTATTCTGGGACATCTTGCTCTAGAATAATTTCATAATGTAATTAATTTAGTTCCTGTTGATGATTTTTAAATTGGGTTAGATATCTCTTTGTAATGTGATACATGCGAGTTTGTGCTAGATGGGTAATGAATTTAAGCTTTCCTTTTGAAATTATTCTGCTTGTGGCTTCTCCTGACTTTAATCTAGTCATATTTTAAAGCTTTTCTTTTGCATTATTAAATTTTTTGGAGATACTTCGATTTATCTGCGATTGATTGAAAGTAGTTTTATAGTTGGGTTACATCACGAAGAATTTGCATTTTGCATACCGATTTATTCGCAACATTTAAAATATATTGTAAAAAGTGACATTTCACTTTTTAAATGATTCCATAGCAATTGGAACTTTCCTATACTCGCGCAAGGTCATTTAAATGCTCAAATGTGCTCTATTGTAGTTCAGAAAGCAGTTGCAGTAGTAATAGAATGTGTACATTCACTATTTATTATTGATAACTGCGTGATATACACTGCTGGGCAAAAATATTGCATATTTGTTATAAAGGCTTTTTCTCAATTTTGACATCTGTGTATTCTTTTAATACTAAGTCTGACATTTTGAAGTGTCCTGTGCATATAAGTATTGTTTAAGTCTTATCTGGATACCTAAAAATGTTTACATTGCATTTCATAAAATAATTATCATTATTGTACAATAAAGTAGCGGGAATTGGCCAATAAAACACCAAATGTTTAATATCTATGCAAATTTATTATATCGCCTTCAAAGTAGGCCCCTTCCGATATAGTACACTTATGTCAATGAATAATCCAATTGTCAAAACTCAACTCAAATTTAAACGCATTTTCCGGAATCAACTTCAGTTCTCGCCGCGAATTCTCTTTTATGTCTTTTATCGACTGAAAATGGGTTCCTCGAAGTGGTAATTTGAGTTTTGGAAAGAGAAAGAAGTCGGCTGGAGCCATATCAGGTGAATGCGGTGGTTGTTCGATGGCCTTTGTTGAGTTTTTGGCCAGAAATTCGTTCATTATGATATGCCTTGTGAGATGGTGCGTTGTCGTGATACAAACTCCAAGAGTTTTCTTTCCACAAATCCGGCCTTTTTCGACGATTTTGCTCTCTCAAACGCCGCATAACGCTCAGATAATATTCTTTACTTATCGTCTGACCTTCTGGCAAGATTTCCGAGTGCACAACACCGTGATAATCAAAGAAAACAGTCAAATCACCTTAACTTTTGATCGACTTTGACGTGGTTTTTGTTTGTTGATTGGTTTGTATGTCAAACTCGTATACCCATGTCTCATCACCAGTTACAATGCGTTTTATGAATGTAGGGCCGGCATTAAATCGTTCTAGCACGTCTTCAGCGATCTTTACGCGATTGAGTTTCTGCAACGCGTTTCATGCCCAAACAATCGCTTAAAATGGTACGAATTGATTTGTGAGACACAGACAGATCAGCGGCTATCTCTCTCAAACTTAAATGACGATTTTCAGTCACCTTAGCGATTTTCATTCACTTTAGCGATGTTAACTTCAGTTGAAGACATTGATGACCGACCAGAGCGAGGCAAATCTTCCACCACATCCCGACCGCTTTTCAATGCACTGTACCACTTATAAGCACGTGTTTTTGATAAAGTCGATTCACCGTAAGCCTTCTGTAACATTTTCAGCGACTCGGCACACGAAATTCCATTTACAATGCAAAATTTAAGACAAATTCTTTGTTCGATGTTTTTATCCATTGCAAAAATCTCAAAACAGACTTGAGATGAACTGACAAAACCGAGTACTGTAAATAAACTAAATGAGAGATGACGTTCAAACTCCGCGTCAGTATAGAGGACAGTTGTGTCAACTTAGCGGTAAAAAGAATTTTGACACTCCCATTAGCGGACTTTTTAAATGATCATTTCTCGTAACTTTTTGACATAATAATAAGACGGCTAACAGGGCTCTGGCAAAATCTCAGGTCGTGTCTGCAGTGGCAACCATAGGCAACCTGGTTGGCGTCTGTTCACCCAGAAGGTGCGGCTGTACCTCACGCTCTAGGAACTAACAATCCCTGGTTCTAAACTCCCAGTGGAAACACTGGAACACTGGGAAAAAGATCAAGGAATCCAATATAATAGAGGAATGGGAAAAGGAACAGGCAGATACATAGGAAAAATTCTACAAAAAAATCACACAAAAAACACAGAAACTGATCCCATTGAAAAAGAATACAAAACACCCTTGGTGGGACTCGGAATGCGAAACTGCATTGTAGCGATGCAAACAAGCATTTCAGGAATACAACACTAAAAATCCCCAGAAAGTCAACAGCTTTTTGACGTGACTAGAAAACAGACCGCAAAGGTTATCAGGTAAACTAAGAGGAAGTACATGAAGGAACAACTAGACTCTATACAGGAGAATTTCCGTAATTACAACACGAGAGACTTTTATTGGATTTTTGCAAGAGAAATCCGTGGATACACACCATAAAAATATTGCTTCAGAAAGCGGAATGTGAGATTAACACTAAACAATCAGGAGAATTGTCAGGAGCTGGCACACTATTTCTCTGATCTCCTCAATTGCCCCGAACGTGTCACAAAATTCCCCAAGGAAAATTGTAGCCATACCCACTCCGAATCACCACCACCAATATAGGAAGAAATTCACAGGCACAAACGCAAACTAAAGAATAACAGGACATTCGGTGAAGATGGTATCACCGCGGAACTATTGAAAAACCTAAGACCAAATTTACTGCAGGAACTTACGCCAATTATCACGAACATCTGGCAAACAGAACAAATTACTAGATGAATGGAAATGTGTTTTTATCTACCCGCTGCACAAGAAGGGAGACAGAACAGATGTGAATAACTACAGAGGAATCTCCTTACTACAAGTCACTTACAGAATCCTTTCAGCATGCCTTCTCCAGAGAACACAATAACAATTAGAACACAAAATTGGCGAGTACCAGGCAGGCTTTCGCCCTGGTCGCTCATGCACTGAACAAATATTAAACTTGAAAACAATACTGAAATACAAAGCTATCAGGAACGTCCCAATCATCTTTCGCCTTGGTCGCTTATGCACTGAACAAATATTAAACTTGAAAACAATACTGAAATACAAAGCTATCAGGAACGTCCAAATCATGTGCACGTTCGTGGACTTCAAGAAAGCATACGACTGCATTGACCGAAAATCTCTGTTCAACACCCCAGAAGAACAAGGACTCGACCCCAAAACACTACGATTGATCAAGCAGACACTTACCGTCACAACCTCAAAAGTGAAATTTATGGGAGAAATTTCCGAACCCTTCCTGATTAAAACCGGAGTACGCTAAGGAGATGGGTTATCCCCACTTCTCTTCAATCTGGTCCTGTGCAAAGTCATAAGGGAATGGGAAAAAGAACTGAAAAATCAAGCACACTGGAAACCAATATGACTCGGACGACCAAAAAACAACATAGACATATCGTGCCTAGCCTTCGCATACGACCTAGGCATACTCGCAGACAATGAAAAAATGGCAACCAAACAGATAGAAGTCCTCAAGGAATGTGCAGAGATAGTCGGCCTACAAATCTCCTTTTAAAAAACTGAATTCTTCTGCTTAAAATTAGATGTCCAAAATTTGAACACCAAATACGGCAAAATAAATAGGGTCACTCACTTCAAATACCTGGGTGAGATTCCCGAACTCATAAGAGGAGAGAAGCTAGCACAGAAGGCTTGATTACAGAAGATAAAGAGGTTATACGACAAGACACATAATATCTACAATAAGAAATGCATACCCACACATGCAAAAATAAGACACTACAACACAGTAATCAAACCAGAGGTTCTATACGCAACGAGACACTTACAGTTCACACAAAAAGCGGCATAGAAAACATACTAAAAGAAAAACGCAAAATTATGAGGAAAATTCTCGGCCCAAAACTGACAGAGGAATGATACAGACTACATTCTAGAAAGACCACAGAGAGAATATCCAACGTAGCAGCGGCCATAAGAAAAAGAAGGTTGACATTTTATGGACATATCAGTAGACTCCCACCGACAAGACTCACTAACCGAATTCTTACATATATACAAGGAGTCAAGTAAACAGTACCATGGGTCGCACAAGTCAGAGTTGGCCTGGGAAAGGCACAAATGGGCCCGACAGAGATTGAGAATAGAAAAACGTACAGAAACAAAATACATATATGGAACGTTGCATCAGAGAGCGAAGTTTCGAGAAGATCGGGGACAAGGTGAACGGAGGAGAGGAAGAGAATCCACGGAGAAAGGATGAGAGAGGTATGGAGGATCAGATAGAACACTCGAAAATGAGTCAGAATGCTTTGCGTGATCCAACCTTGTCTATATGAACTTAACAATATATATATATATATATATATATATATATATATATATATATATATATATATATATATATATATATATATCATGATCATGTTCCCATCACCATCACGGACTACTTCCTCAAGGTAAGCTGAGAAAAGAATAAACTTCAAGATCATTAAAGTGAATTGTCGCGGTAGCTCCATCATGTATCGATCCTAATTGGTTTATATATGCCTTGTCAACCTCCTGGTTAAGCAGTGCATCCATTATGACATGCTTTCAGATGGAGTCAAATGCCTTTTCGTAGTCGATAAAAGCCAAGCACAGTGGCATGGTGTATTCGTTGTGCCTTTCTATGGCCTACTGTACAACCTGGATATGATCCATTGTAGTGAAACCACTTCTGAATCCTGCTTGTTTTCTTGGTTGTGCGTTATTCAGTTTTCTTAATATTATTTTAGATATTATCTTAGTAAAAACTTTGTACATTACTGATAGGAGGGTTATTGGACGGTAGTTCTTTAAATCTTCCTGTGCTCCTTTCTTATATAAAAGGATCACTTCTGCATTTTTCCATAACTCAGGTACTTTTTGTTCTTTGAGCTATTTTGGATATAAATTTGCCAGTGTTTTATGTAACGTCCGACCACCAGCTTTTAGCATTTCGACAATTACACTGTCATTTCCTGTGGCCTTGCCGTTTTTCATCAATTCTATAGCATTTGTTACTTCCTCCACTAGGATATCTGGCATTTGTTCTTTCGTGGGTATTGTTGTCTTTGATTGGTTCTGATTTTCATATAACCGGGAATAAAATTTTCTGACAACCTAACATTTGCGCACGCGCCCTGCACACTGTGCCATCTTCACGCCTTAAGGCATACATTTGCATTCTTTTGTATCTTAGCTTCTGTTTAGCTTTGTTAACTTCTTTGCAGCAATGTCAAATGTCCAATGGCCACCTGATCTAATCCGGTGATTCTTAGCACCCTCTGCCTTGGGGCAGGTCTTCCCGTTGCCGTAGGTAGTTGCCCCTTGACCTCCAGGGAATGAGGGCCGTGTTTAAGTTGTACTCATATTGAAATACATGTTGAATGTATGGACCGTAATCTGCCACGCTGGTCCAATGCGGGTTGGCAGGTTTTGGATCATGTTAGTCTGAGGCCTCTGCCTTGACCTGGCCGCGAGGGGTGACCCTCCCAGAAGCATAGACTCCAGACGAAATAGCTCAAAACTTCATTGCCCTACTCAAACCCTTTACCACGTTAAGGTCTGATCCACATAATATATATATATATATATATATATATATATATATATATATATATATATATATATATATATATATATATATATATATATGTATGTATATATATATATATATATATATATATATATATATATATATATATATATATTTATATATATATATATATATATATATATATATATATATATATATATATATATATATATATATATATATATATATATTGTGTCATATATATTTGCGAATCTAAATTATTTGTTCACTGGAATACCTTTACAGCGAGTAGGAAGTAAGATGATTTATTCTCTTCAATTATTTCACTTAAGTTTTAAGTGATTTAGTGAGCTTAGATTATATTGTAAAAGGGATTTCGCGTATTTAGACGTTTTCTGTTGATACAATTTGACATGATCCAGTTTCTAGTACTTAAATTTATAGCGGCGAGATTTAAATCGTCTGGTTCAGGAATTTGAAACTTGAAACATGAGATGTATTTAAATTTTAAACACAACATAAACGTAATTTTTTTTTGTATAAAATTTTTGCTGCTTGTTTAATGAATTAGTATATCATTATATAAATTGGATAGGCGAACTGCATTAATTATAAATAGGATAATTTAATCAAAATAAATTTAATAATTTTTAATTTATAATATCTTCAGAGGAGTTAATTATCGGGTTATCCGGAAAGTATTTTCTTAAGAGGAAGAAAAACAAACATATTTTATGTAAACATTTACTTGCTTTATTATGTAATTACCATAAGTATTTACACCTTTTTGCCAACACAGATTTTTGTTAAAAGAGTAACCAAGGAAAAATTCCCACGAACTTTCCGGACAACCCGATATTTAAGATGTAATTATTTAGGTAATTTTTGACCCAAATTTTGTTACTAGTTATTAGGTAAGTTTTTGACAATTATACTTCCTCCTTTGAACTTTAATAGGTACTTTATAAATAGAATGGTTTAGACGAAAACACAATATAAAATATGTTTACGATATTGTGTGAACCAAATGACATACAGTACCAATGGATAAATCGACATACGAGCGTTGATCAATAAGTACTCGTGTTTGATAACAGATGACGTTGGCAAGTGAAATTGACATTACCATCGTGTACTGCAGACTGTTAAAGGACCTCATGCTGAATTTCAGATAAATTCATAGGTTAGTTTTTTGGTTGGTTTGACAGCCAGTTGTATCATTCGGGTTTTGTATTTCTCGATAAAATGGAAAAAGAGCAGTATCGATTCGTAATTAATTTATTTTTGGATGGAAAAACGAATGCGAAGAAATAAAAATGAAGTTGGATGTTGTCTATGGGGACCCTTCACCATCTATAATAATAATAATAATAATAAATGGCCTTTATTGCATCATATTAATGACAAGAAAAAAAATACACAAAATTATAGAAACAAAATAAATGAGAATTCTCAATTTGTTGATCAGCAAGTTGGCGAAGTCTAGCATAATTTGCTATTCCACTCAACCAACCTACCGATGTTAATCCCTAGATAGAAAAAAAAAACTCACCAATAAAACCACAGACATTTCCTCTCATGTCTCACACACATAGTCTAAAAAACCATACTATTACCCAACCATCCGGTCATCGCCAGAACGTCAAATGCCCATGAAACAATAATCTTAAAAAAAATATAAAATATATTAGCAATTATAGCTGTTGAACTAAAAGAAATTCCCTGACTTTGCATTTGAATTTGTTAATATTAAACATTTTAAATATATTGGGGAGTCTATTTAATATCTTAATAGCATTATATATGTATGATCTCGTAAACATCGATGTTTTGTAATGTGGCATTGTAAATTTGCTTCTATATCTAATATTCACAGAATGACTGGCTGAACGAGCTATAAACATACTTTTAAGTGCTTCAGAATTATTGTCAGCATTGATAACCTTATAAGTGAAATTAGCCATATGAAGCTGCCATCTGTGATCGATAGTAAGCCACTTAAGCTCATTAATCCTCTGAGAGATATGATCCCGTTTTCGAAGTCCAAAAATAAGGCGACAACAAGCATTCTGTACTCGCTGAATTCTGCCCCTGTCCATAGAGTCGAGACATGGGAAATAAATAAAGTCACAGTAAGTAAATTGAGAAAGTACCAACGACTCTGATAATAGCTTGCTTAAAGCCTGGTTCAAAATGTGCCTATTAGCATAAAGTAACTTAAGGTGTATGAATGATTTACGAATTAACTTGGATACATGATCTTTAAAACGTAATTTCGAATCAAAAATAACACCCAAGTTTTGCGCACAATCAACAAAACCAAGCCTCACTCTGTCAACAGATATTGAAAGATTCGTCCTCAAAAAAATATAGTTAGATTTAGTACAAAATAGCATAACTTTAGATTTAGAAGAGTTTAATTTCAAATTATATGCTAACGATAGTCTTTTAAGGTTGTTTAACTGATTATTAATTATATTATTGGCTCTGGAGTATTCACGTGGAGGAAAACTGAAATATAATTGTGTGTCATCAGCATAAGCACGTACTTCCATGTTCTGAACAGAACGCAAATCAGATGTATATACAATAAAGAATAATGGACCCAACACTGATCCCTGAGGCACACCAGAAAGAACATTCACTTTAGACGAGTTTACATGATTAACAGAAATATATTGTGTTCTACAATCTAGGAACGATTTTACTAGATTAACGGATGATTCGTCAAACCCATAGTAAGACAATTTTGTGCACAAGAGGCTGTGGTTTAATGTATCGAACGCCTTAGAAAAGTCCAGTAATCTTAGAAAGAACTGGAAGTATGCTAATAATACGAAGGTCAGAAAACGAAGAAGGCTTATCATGTTTCGGAAGAGGAATCCCCACAGCTTGTTTCCAAATTAGAGGAAAGTAGTTTTGCTCTATGCAGCTATTAATTATATTAATAGTATATATACATCAAGAAAGGGACTGCAATACTGTAGCATCCGCAGAGAAATATTATCAGCACCTGTACCATCTTTTTTTAACTTAAATAACATATCATCCATCAACTGGAACGAGAATGCGCATGCCGAGGGAAATTTATTCGAATATCGCAATTACCATTTACATCCGAAACAAATTCTCCAAAATACCGATTTATAAGTTCCGGTTTATTTAAGTTGTCAGGCAAACTTCGTTGGCACTTAGAACCTATACTAAATGTTTTTAAGGTTGACCACGTTTTCCTCACATTATTTTGATTAATTGTATCGTTAAGGAAATTCTTCTTTTCACGTCTCGTCTCCGAAACAACAACATTTTTCAATTTTTTATATGCTATCACCGTTTACCGAGTTTAAGCGTGGTCGTCGAACTGTTTTCGATGAAGAACGGCCAGGACGCCCGTCAGACGTGGTTACCGAGAAAATCGTCGCAAAAGTCCATGACACATGATTTTTGCTGATCGCCGAACGAAAGTGCGCAAAGTAGCTGAGACCTTCGGTATGTCGTACGGAATGGTAATCAAGATTTTAAATGATAATATAGGTGTGAGGAAAGTGTCGTCCTGATAGGGGCCGCGATTGCTCACGGACAACAAGCGGGTACGACTAGTAATGTCAAAGCAGTGTTTGGACCGCTTTAAGCGAAATCCGCAGTATTTTTTACATCGAGTCATCACTGTTGACGAATCCTGGATACATTATTACATGCCAGAGACCAAGAGACAGTCAAAACAATGGATTTTTGCGGGTGAATCTGCTCCGAAGAAGGCAAAAACGGTTCCATCAGCCGGAAAGGTTATGGCCACGATTTTTTTGGGATTCCAAAGGAATAATCCTCATGGATGCCTCAGGGCAATATTATAGTGAGTTGTTGGACAGATTCGATAAGAAATTCAGGAGACACGGCCCCATTTGGGTAAGAAAAAAGTAATCTATCACAATAACGCATCTGCACATTCATCTTTAATTGTCGCTGCCAAACTGCACGAACTGCGCAATGAATTGCTTCCACACCCATCTTACTGGCCCGACCTGGCACCCAGCGACTTTTTTCTGTTCCCTAATTTGAAAACATGACTCGCAGGAAAAACAAATCTGCTCAAATGAAGAGGTTATCGCCGAGACAGAAGCGTATTTTGGTTTGAAAAAGTTTGAAAAATCGTATTTTTTGCGTTAAGTTGCAGAAACGTTTGGAAAAGTGTATGGACCTAAAAGGAGATTATGTTGAAAAATAAAGATAAATCTGTGAAAAAAAATGCGTCTTTATTTCAAACACGGGTACTTATTGATCAACCCTTGTATAACATGTAATACATTATTTATATAATATATTATATTTAATTTCAGATCACTGCTAAGAAAGTACGAGCGATACTTATGAGTCAAAATAATGGTGACATTTTTTTGTCTTCCTAAAATTTAAACTAGTTACAGAAATTCACAGTTTTTATTTATAATACTAAAATAAATTTTATAATAATTAATACATTTTTATTTATTTATAAAAAGTAACGAATTGTCTTCGTTATTATTTATTTTAACGAGGTTTGACAAAATATTTGTGACAACGGCGCATTTGTGTTTACATGCAAATGTCGCAATGTATGTATGCATATATATCGCAAACGTCCACGAAGAAGAACGTAAGCACGATGGATTGATGATATCGTTAAGAATATTGGACCAGAGTGGCAGAGGAAAGCCCAGGTCCGTGAAAGTTGGACGCATGCTGAAGAGGCCTTCATCCTGCAGTGGATCGACACGGGCTGATGATGATGATATGTATATATATATATATATATATATATATATATATATATATATATATATATATATATATATATATATATATATATATATTTCAGTGTATATTGTGTAATATTGAGATTAATATTTTGTTTTGACGCTATAAGATAGAAAGTTTATTTTATTTATAAAAATATGCATTCTAGGCCCAAAAGTAAATTTTGTAAGAAAAATAACTTTTTGGACCTCTAATTCAGAAATGCCATACATAGTAATCTCTCTTTTTAGTTATAACTTTATCTCTTTTTTTCTCAGCTGGTTGCGCGACGTTGTTAGACTTTTGGTCGAGTGTTTGATTATTAATAATCGAAAGTTAAAAAAAAGTTTGACTTTAATTTTAAATAATTATATTGGTAACCGGATAATATTCATATATAATAACATTGTGCAAATATTAAACTTATCATGTGATATATTTTATTCTATAAAGGTGGAAGATTAATAGTGAGAAAATAGAAAAATCCATAGCGGAAATCATTCTACCATAAGAGAAAGGACTGTGAATAAGAACGTGTGAATATATCATTTTTCATATCATTTTTCTAAAAAAACTAGACGGTGAATAATTTTTAAATTTTGAATATAGTTCAATTGCAAATCGTTTGTCACAATTACCGATTTTACCGAATTTCAAGTCTTAGATTTGGAAACTCGTTTTGTTGCTCTCGTGCTTGTTCTTCCTTAAGACATGCCTCGGGACTACAAAAGGAATACCGATCGGCTGTGATGGAGCTAAAAATCAATGGAAGAAGCCATTAAAGCTGTGAAAGAAAATAAAATGGGATAACTTTTAGCTTCAAAAACTTTCGGTGTCCCACAAGCTACTTTCAGACGTCAGGTATTAGCTTTGAATTAAACATAAACACATAATACTAAATGTTTGAGGAGATTTAAGTTAACATTCCCTTCGGCCATTGAAATGCAGTTAGTAGACCATTTAAAATCATTAGAAACAGAGAGAGAGAGAGAGTTGACCCGTACAGAAGTACAAAAACTTGCATTTTTGATAGCTGAAAAAATTGCTTTGCGCATAACTTTAATGCTGAAGGAAGAGCTGGGCAGGAATGGTTAACAGGATTTCTTAAGAGAAATAAGGATATCTCTGTGCGAAAGCCCTGTGCGAAAGCCACAACATATTTTTGCTGCCAGGACCCAAGCGTTTAATAAAGCGCAAGTCCAGAAGTTTTTTAAAGCTTATGAAGAATTAATTAGTATTCATAACTTTCCACCTAATAGGATCTGTAAAGTAGATAAATCTGGACTTTCCACAGTTTAAAGGCACCAGAAAATCTGAAAAAGCAGGTGAGATGCCTTACCAGTGCTGAACGTGGAGGCCATTTGACCGTGGTTTGTTGTATGGATACTTTCGGTTCATATGTTTCTTCATGCTTGATTTTCTCTGCTAAGAATATGAAAAATGAGCTAATAGATGAAGCACCCATTGGGACATTGTGAATGGCTCAGGAATTTGGATTGATGACTGCTGACGTCTTCGTTAAATGCCTACATCCTATACGAAGACAAGTGTGGAAGAAAAGGTTCTGCTTATCGTTAATGGCTATATAAGCCACAACAATCTTGAATGTTTGTCATATGCCAAAGATAACGGCATATTTATTTTGTGCCTTCCTCCAGATTGCACTCACCGAATGTAGCCACTCGATGTGTGTTTCTATGGACAGTTGAAAACATATTTTAAACAAGAAATTTCGAAGTGTCTGAAAGCTCACCCAGGTCGTGTGGTGACACACTTACAGAGTGGAAGTCTATTAAATCAAGCTTATGGAAAAACTGCAACTGTACAGAATGCATTCAATGGGTTTAGAAACACAGGTCTCTGGATTGTTAATATCGATACCTTTTCAGACCACTTATTTGAGCCAGCAGAAACAACGAATATATCATTGCCG
Source organism: Cosmopolites sordidus (assembly GCA_031761425.1). NCBI lineage: Eukaryota > Metazoa > Arthropoda > Insecta > Coleoptera > Curculionidae > Cosmopolites > Cosmopolites sordidus. The sequence continues at coordinate 415,914 of JARFXV010001901.1, read as the reverse complement.
TAGAAGCTAATCCGGAAACTCAAAATTAGACTACTCAGCCTAGTCAAAGCATTAGTCCAGAATTACTTGACCTAACTGAAAACCTATTACCTGCTTCCGTGGAAACTCAAATGCCTGCTAAAATTTCAGTAACTAGCAGCAGTCACGAAATACCTAGCACTTCTCGAGATTATGTTTTTCCTCTCTGTTAGAAAGTCTAATGCCTATTCCAAAAGGAAAATTTGTCAGCGGTTAAGGAAAAAGAAAACCTAAGAATCGTAGTTCTTTCTGTGCTATTGACTTCGCTAAGATCGTCAGTCAATTAAAAATCCCACTGAAAAAAAAACGTAAAGTAACTAAAGCTTTTTTTACTATGAATATGACACAGACAATGAAGTTTACGCAATTAGTAGCCAAAGAGATGAAGAAGATTGCCCGTGCATATACTTCAATGACCTGTTTTTACGGTCTAAGTCCGATGAAGGCTGGCTGCGAGGTATGCTATGTTTTCGTTGGGCATACGTATCATGTGCGGACTTGCCAAAGAAATCAAAGAAATTTATATGTAAACTGTGCGTCTAATAACATTAAATAATTATATGTTTCATTATGTCCATCAATACACATATGTCCAAAAGTTTGGAATATTTACAAATAGGATACCTACGCCTGTGATACTCTAAAAATTGTGATGGATATTTATTTTAGACTGTTTTTAAATGAGAATAACAAAATCATTGTTTTGCTGATAACACAGGTTTTTCGATTTTTGCCAATTCCGTTGATACTGGTATTTACACATTATTTCAGTTCTTTTTCAGTTTTCAATCAATCCGTTTAAAAATGTCTAGAAACATGATATATCATTTTAACAGATCAAGAGTAATTGCTTTGTTACAACAGGGCTTTAATCAAAGTGATATCGCGGAAATTGTAGGGGTTTCCCACACAAGGCCGGTAGATATCAATGATAGCTCGAAGAAATCGTCTGAAGTGACATATCAAGGAAGCTTGTTATGCTTGAAGGGGTAAATGTTTCAGGACAAACGATAACACGCAGACTGAAAGTAGTATATTTGCATCGTAGAAGACCTTTACGTGTTCCCAAATTAACTCTTCAACAAAAAAAATGTAAGATTGTAATGGGCTCGAGAAATGTTGAATCATAGGCCTAACTGGAATAACGTGATGTTCTCCGATGAGACAAGAATTGGTTTCTGATTTAAGAAGAACCTTAGTCAACACCTCAAGGACGTATCCCATTTGAATTTTATTTGGTACCAGTAAGAGTTGTAATAAAATGATGATTAAATAAACGAGTAAAGGAAAACCTTAATATCAATAAAAAAGTGAAATGTTTGAATATTCTAAACTTTTACACATATGTGTACCATTATGTTTATAACATGTATGCCTTTCTGTCCATAGAGTATGGACAAAATGGTTTTTCGTCAAAAACATTTGAAACGTATATATTTGATTTTTGTATTAAAATTTCTTTTCAGGATTGATTATTATAGCAAAGATAAACCAAAGATGATTATAGGAAAAACATGATTATATTGTACAAAAACAAAACCCTATTTTATTTTGTATATACTTCCCCTACGAAGTAAACACAACGATAAAGCTAAAGTTAGTGTAAATTCATTTTTTTTTACTAATCGAGCCAGTAGTGTACGACTATAACTAAACACACTGATAAGTAATGACCTTGCCCGTCCCCTAATGATGAATATACTAAAATACGAGGGAGGTTCATGAATTATTATGCTTAATATAGTAGTCTTTGATCGACGTATAAAAAATTCATTTATTTATTGATATTCACATATATTTATTGATTCACATATATTTTCAAGTGTCTATCTTATTTTTGTATAAGTCTAATAAATTTTATTTGTGGTGGTGTTTATAGTAATTCAAATGGTAAGGTTAAAGCTGTTGCGGCCGTTTATTTTGTAGAACTATTGTTCAAAAGTTATAACCTCGTCGACCTAAATTAATTGAATTGTAAGGTTGAAAAATTTAAAGATTGTCAAATATCTTATATTTTCTTTATCAGGCCGAGAACTTTTCGAACGATTCTCCTACAAAAAAAAATCGCAACTTATGAATACCACTGTAATAATTTTTGTTTTTCAGCATTTCGACCTTTTTCCCCTTGAGTATTACCAAGTTTTATATTTCAACATTTCATTTATTAATATTCAGTTTATGGCATGGATATATCATTATTTGTGTTATTGATTATTTAGAAAATTTTGCGATTTGACTTTTGTTTCTTTGTAATGGGAAGCAACTTTAGTCTTTTGGGGAATGGTGAAACATACATGAGTGATCATTTAAGAAATTTCTATTTTTTTTAACTAAATATTTTAATTGAAATAGTCGCCTTTTAATTAAGATTAATATTCATGCGTTACTTTAAAATATTTTTATTTAGAAACGTATCATGTTCAAAATTTCAAATTTATGTTATGAACTGATAAATAAGTATTTGATTTGTAAAAAGGTGGGGGTAAAAGAGTTATTTATGAATACAGTGGTTTGTATAGAGATAATGATAACATTCGATCATCAGTTCACCCACCAAAAGATAGAGCCACCCTAGTTTTACATCACCATCAATACATAGCTACAGATATATCTCATATTGACTGAAAAGAGTTTCAGTCAAGAGAGACGCAAATAATTGACTGAAAAGAGTTTCACTTTGATTTCATACCAATAGATTGTTATCAAAAATTTCGCTAACGTTAGTTCAACTCAACCTCAACTTAATTCACAGTCCTTATGTTTTATCGACCATAGAACCTAGTCGAATCAAAGTTTTTCCCCACCGTATAGTTCTTTTAAAGCGCCATCTTTCAGTTTTAAAACGGGGTATAATATAAAGGTCTACTTGTTAATATAGCATGAAAAATCGATTGTAGGCGTGATATCATTGGAAAATCAACATTTGAGGCAATGCTTAATTACTCTAAGAAAGATGTTGCGGACGCTCAGGGCACGATTTAAGTGGCTGTGGGAGTTAATGTTTTTTACGGAACTTGCAAGAAGTGGTTCCAGCAATTTCAAATAGAAAATTTTGACTGAAATGATACCAAATGTCCGGGATAGCATAATAGGATGAAGAATTGGAAGCATTGCTTGAAGAAAATCCTTGTACAGTGTTAGAGTTTTGGCAGAAAATGTAATAGTGTCTTCAAAAATAATTTCTTTCTTGGTATACAAAATACCTAGTGAACACATAATCTTAAATTGCCATCACACGTAGGTCATATGTATGTAATAAAATTTTCCATAAATTTGGCATAAAACTGACTCTCTTCATGATCGTAATATGATGTCATTTTGTAAGATATAATTATGACTTCATACTGAGATAATATGTGACTTGTATTGTGACTTGTATTATGTCATAATTCATTTTCATATAGGATTTAGATTTTACGTCCATCTTATATAATATTTATATCATACCGTGACGTAAAAATGAAGTAACTATTTTATGCAGTATTTACCTAAAAAATAAATCATTCTATTACATAAATCATTCTATTACATAAATCATTCTATTACATAAATCATTTTGGCAAGTTTGATGTAAGATTTGATGCTTTGATTTGACAAGGTTAATTATTCTACATTCATATCATCTTCAAAATTCTCATTTTACTTAGTGTTCTCCTGTAGAAACACTATCTTCATTTGATTTCACGACATTGACAGTGAACTCATCGTTTAATGTGATGTAAAGCTGGTGGAATTTTTACTTCAGGATGCTAAAACAATGTTCCATTACATATCGACTTTGTACCAACTTTAAATTGTAATTTTTTTGAATATTATATAAATCGAAAAAATACTGTTCATTTACGTTAGATAACAAATAATTGGATAACAAATATTCGATATAATTCGGTGTTACCAGATTTATTCAGTAGCTTGTAAGAAAATTTATATTTTTAAATGGCAACACCATATTTTTTTAACATAATTTGACAAATCTTATAATTCGAAATAAAAAATGTTATGTCACATTTCTTTATTGGAGTAGCCGTTTTAGAAGAATCAATTATTATTCAACAATGCAACTTTTTTTGCGAAAAGAAATTAGTTTAAAATAACAATAAAAAATAGCTCTTATCAATGATTATATTTTTAACAAATGCTTAAACTTTAACCCTCGTTATAATCTACAATAATGAACACTTTTTAATAATATTATTACTAACATATTCCAACATATTGGACGTAATGTTATTAATTTCTTGCCGAATTAATTGTTTCAGTTCATCATCAGAATTAGGAGCTGTCACGTATACTTTGGTTTTTAGGAAACCCCACAGAAAAATTCTAAAAGTGTGAGATCAGGTGACCTAGCAGGCCACTCAACTGAACCCCTTCTTCCTATACATCTTTCTGGTAGCAGTTCATGAGGATAATCACCCACATTTTTCGTAAAATGATGTGGTGCCTCATCCTGTTAGAAGTAGAACAGCCTTCTTTCTGCTAACGGTAGTTCATTAATAAACAACCCAAGTTCATTTCTCACTAACTCTAAATAACGTTCACTATTTAAATTTTGTTCTATGAAGATAAATCCGATCACTTTTTTATTATACGTTAACTCTTGGATTATTTTATCTTCTTCTTTCTTCAGATCAACAAGGATTACTGTCAGACCAATATCTGCAATTTTGCCTATTGACCATGTCATTTAAATAAAACGTTGCTTCGTCGCTATAAAAATATGCTCGAAATTGGATTATAGTTCAAAAACTAGTCGTAAAATTCCAATCTTCTATCACAATCATCATCATGCAATTCTTGTACGCTTCTCATTTTGTATGGATGATAATTGTTCCCCTGTAAAGTGGCCCACACCTTTAACTCAGAACAACCTACCTGTAGGGCAATTTTGTGCGTTGACTTGTGTGGATTTTCCACATTACAAATAAGGATATTTTCCACAGTGACAACATTTTTGTGCTTTTTGCGAATCCTTGGGCACCCACTACCAGTTGTTTTTAGTTTTACTATGTTATTTCTTAAAAACTCCGGATTTGGAAAATACTTATTGGGATGTGGACGCGTGGTATACAGCGCATGCATCGCATAGACTGAAGCCACCAACATGAAGAAAAATTAGTTGAACATTCTCTTTTTGAATAAATAACTGATTCATCTTAGCAACTGAATTAAAACGTTATTTTTATACACATTTAAAAACAACAGCTTTAAAATAACACAATGACAGCACAATAATGATAGCTCCTTTCAAACAATCCATTTTTGCTTAATTTCCAAGGCCTACTATTGCTATGTTAGTTTCTTTTAGTTCCTGCCGACTGCGTATTATTACTGGAGATTATTTTAGTGGTTTTTGCTAATTGTTCTAAAACGGCTACTCCTATAAAGAAATGTGACATAACATTTTTTATTTCGAATTTTAAGATTTGTCAAATTATGTTAAAAATATATGGTGTTGCGTTTTAAAAAATATTCTTTTAGTAGTTACTGTAGTAGAACTCTGGCAACACCGGAAAACATTGTTTATAAATTTTTCTTTTACTTCTTTCTTACTTAATAGTTTCTACTTTCATTTCAAATAAAAAAGTTAGCTTACATGCATAAAATTACACGTTCGACACGTCGAAGGGATAATGGGCTATTTTGCAGTCTAAAAAATACAAATCTAGACTTTATCGCGTTAATGGTCCAGTTTTACGTTATGGTAGCATTTACAAAAGAGGCGCCTCTATGTGACGCTCCTGACTAAAATATTCAATTATTAACACAAAAAACGTTTTTCCATTCCAACTTATTGAAGAATGCCAAATTTCATGACTTTAGCATAAACCGTTCGGAAAATATGGCGAAAAAACCATCTTCAGAGTTCCTCCTTTAATATAATATATATATATATATATATATATATATATATATATATATATATATATATATATATATATATATATATTCCAAGACTTGAGAATAAGTTATTGATAAAGGGTATATATATATATATATATATATATATATATATATATATATATATATATATATATATATATATATATATATATATATATATATATATATATATATATATATAAATAAATAAATAAGGGTATAAGATTTAATGCTTCAACAAGACAATGCTTCATGCCAAACTGCTGCGGTAACTGTAAATACTCTTGAGAAAAATAACATCAGGAAAATAAAAATCAAACATCCATCATACATATTTAATCTCAAGAGGCGACCTCTAAAGGCAAGTCATTTTAGTCTGTATTTTTGCCTGATCTGAGATTCGTCTTAGTCTTCCAGAATCTTTTTGAGATCAGTCTTTCCAACAATGAGTATATGGATCAATTTTTGATCTGTCACAACGGTCGCGATGGTCAGGTAGGCTAGTCACTCACTTGACAATCCAATGGTCCCGGGTTTAAATCCTTCGGGTCGGTTATGGATTTTTACAGTGACGGCTCGTGAGGGAGGGCGTTGGGCGCCGTCCCTCCAGCATTTATCACAGTAAACAATTTTTCAGAGCAAAACACCATATTTTATTTCCGTAAATAATTTTCCTGGTTCACCTCCTATATTGGGTTTCAATAGCACGAAAAGTAAAAAGGAGGAAGGGGAAAGCAAAAACAAATCTTCAGCAGCACCATTTTCTTCTACGCCCTCCCACTTTAAAAACCCACGAGCCGCCACTGGCTTTTTATCTATGGTCTACCCGACTTTAATGGGGCAAGTGTAAATTTATTGATTGGATAATTACTAAGTAACGTTAGATCGTTGATGTGACTTAAATTAAAAAAAAAAAGCCACATACAACCATATATAATGAATATTGCATTATAATTATTGGTGTTTTTTTAGCCCTATCCTGTCTTATTTTCTTCTTTTTACTTACTTGGACCAGACATGGAATATCAGTTAGTTTCTGCAGTCAGATTTTCTTCGACAATATTGTAAATTTATTCTTCGATATCAAATATGCAAATTATTAGCCTGATTAGATATTTTTACGTCACCTTCATGAGGCTCTCGTGTTCTTGTCAATCATTTATTGATCATTTAATTACTGGATTATTGTTTCAAAAAGAAAAATGGTTCGCAGTTATGAAGAGTGGGGTTATGTTACCCAAAAGACACTAAAGATTTACAGTAATATCGTGGAGTGAATATAGGAAGACACGCATTGACTATATGCAGATAGAAAGAGAATTTATAAATTTTGTCGATGAAAATCCAATAATGAGATATCTGAAAATTCCACAAGAGGTTCAAGTAAGTAAAAAAAAACAGGACCGTATTAAAAGAAAAATTTTAGAAGGCTTAATTTTTCATCTTTTTTTCCGAATGAGTTTCATACATTCTCCAAAAAAGTATTAACATTAATCTAAAACATTACTATTAGAAAGGAAATTAGTTGGTATTTTTCTATTTTAATATAATTAGGGATTTGGAGGGATTTTCTTGAAGTTTATATAAGCATATTTTTTGCTTAATTTGGGAAATTGAGTTAGGCCCTTAAGATTTAACGCATACACATTCTGATGGGATGCCAACCTACGCATTTTGATGGAAAATACTATCAATCCTTGCACGCAAACTTGATATATGATGTTCGGAGGACAGTCTATTCCACATGATTGATTTTACCGGCTGATAAAACGTATACGGAGCTTTGTGGCTTCGGTCAGGTTCAATCTTCTGCAATTAATCATGTTTACCTTCGATCTTGAGAAAGTGCAATTTACTGTGAGCCTCCTCATTAATTCTGGCATATCGATTACCGTGAAAGCAATTTAAAAAGCCAGTTGATTTTATTTTTGGGCAAACCGTGAGAAATTACCGGGATTCCTTAGTTTTTTCTCTTATTTTTTGGTTGGTGGTCTCGATCGATGTTTTATTACAGTTCGAAATTGAGATTTTTTTTGTGGTTTCAATATTCAGTTCGTGTAGTCCCATTCGTAGAGTTTTCTTGAAATATGAATTCAAACAAATTGGGAGGCAATACAAAAATATAATAATGACAAAAAATCTAGTCCTCAGCTTTCTGAAAAAGACATATTTATAACTCGATTTATTTAAAAATGTTATAGATGACCATTTCAATGTCGATGATAAACGAGGTGTATTTTATAATATTATAAACACTTACATTTTGTATATTTTCTTATTTAATTATTATTACAGTCGAAATTCAAATTCGGTGAATTACAAGGTTAGTCCCCGAAGTATCCGACTTAACAAAGAAAACGCAATAAATCTGGGAAAAATATCTTTATTTCTCTATATAGTCTCCTTTTAGTGTGATGCGCTTTTTCCAGCGTTCAATAGCTTCGATTCCCTATTTATAGTGAGAATCATCGAGCTACTCAAAATAGACATCAACCGCAAACTCCACCTATTCATTGTTGTTAGATATTTTATCATTGCGGTTACCATCATTTATTCATTGTTGGTAGATATTTTATCACCGAGCGATTTTTTCAAGTTTGGAAACAGAAAATAATCCGAGCGGGCTAAATTTAGCGAATAGGGCACGTGAGGGAGGAATTCGAACTATAACTCATTGATTTTGGTCATCGCAATAACGGATGCGTGAACTGGTGCATTGTCTTGATGAAACAAAACTTTTTTTCGCCAAATGCAGCCGTTTTTTCTTGATTTCATCACTCAAACGCTGAAATATGTTGGCATAATACTCGCCGTTGATTATTTTTCCTTTCTGAAGATAATCAATGAAAATTATCCCAAAAAAAATTGACGCTATGACCTTGCCTGCAGACGAAACTGTCTTCGCCTCCTTTGGAACTGACTCTCTCTTTTCAGTTCATTGTTTTGACTGGTTCTTTATCTCAGGTGTGAAGTAATGGACCCATATTTTATTTATGGTTATGAATCGACGCAAAAACTCAGCATTATTTCTGTGAAACTTCGCCAAAAACACGATTGAAATATACTCAGGACGCTGTTTTTGTTCCATTGTGAGTAATCGCGGCACCCATCTTGCGCACAGTTTTTTTATGTCCAAATTTTCAGTCAATATGCAATGTACAACACTTTTTGAAATACCTACCATGTGTGTTAGATCGAGCACTTTTAGTAGACGGTCATACAATTTTAAACTTTGCGTCCAATATTTTACTGTTGTAAACGAAGGGGCAGGCTCCCCAGAATACAATTTACCTCCGCTTTGATATTGGTTAGACTGAGACCTTTCAAATGAAAGTATTGTATCACATATCGATAACCAATTGTTTCCATGTTTACAAATTCACCGAGCGCGTTCTCTATTAATGGCTGTCAAAGGTAGCGTCGTCAAATTTCAAACGTAAGCTTTATAAGGTTGATACTTTCTACCATAGTCATAGTTCTTTTCAAACAACAATCGCCATCTATATGTCAGGTCGGGCACTTCTGGGACTACCTTCCTATATCAATAACTCAGGCCTACAAGAAAAAAAAAATGATCCAAGGATTTTAGAACTGATTTTAGCCATATTTGGAGCATTAAATCTAAATATGAAATCAATTTTTTCGCTTATCTATATTTTTTTTTTTAATTCAATACATTCAATTATGGGTGTACACCCACCAAATGCACACCAAATATCTTTGCTTCTTGTGCTTCTGGGATAGCAGATAAAAAACACACCACTGGGTTAGAAAAGAGTAGCCTAAAAGAGAAAACATAGACGTTGCGAGAAATAATGTTATTACGACTCCTTGGTTGGACGAGAGAAAATCGTCGTTTCTGCACTGCATATCAAGCTGGGCCTAATGAAGCAGGGTTTTCTAAAGGGTTTTGTCTCAAAAAAATGTATCAGTTGAGATGGGAAAAAATATATATTATATATATATATATATATATATATATATATATATATATATATATATATATATATATATATATATATATTACTCATATGTGTGTATATATATATATATATATATATATATATATATATATATATATATATATATATATATATATATATATATATATATATATATATATATATATATATATATATATTGTTTTTAAATCATTCCGGGTGTCGATCCGTTGATTCTGTGAAGAGTCACGACGTTTCGCCGAAATCTCATTTGGCATTTTCAAGTGTTGTCCGCTTCGACTGAAGAGTCCAACTGACGTGCACCGGTCGTTGTGCTCGCTTTTATAGCCGGCCGGCGACTGCGCAGATTATATCGGGGTAGTTTGGGACTAGTTTCAGCGCTCGGCAACACTGTCGGCCGTCCGTTTATTGATTTTTCTACCTCGCCGCCGCATTGCCGCGTTTCTTCTTTTTTCAGAAATGGAAATCCATGCTTTTGGAATGTTGCGAGCGTCATTTCGTGTATTTAGCTCAGTCCTTTCTTCTATTTCAAGGGCTTCTTGATTGTTGAAGTCAGTTATTTCGAATGGAGTAAATCAATCCGTATAATCCTGTGTTAGTCTTAAAAGATCTATCCATAACTTTTTAACAGTTTTCTCTTTTTTCTTTCCAGTTAATTGATTCAGATCATTGTCATAAAGATGAATCTTAAACTGCACCTTTACAGAGTCCAGTTGTGCAAGATTTAAAGCTCAATAATTTCATTTTACCTACAAATATTCATCGGCATAGTACTAGAGTGCTTCCCTAACTGTTAAAATATTTTTTCCGATAACTCCTACTCTCACCTCAAAAGGCTTGTCAATAAACAAAATTGTCGGTACGGGTTTGGACGAAACCCTTATATCAGCAAGTGCCATAATCAGTTCTTACTCTTTTAAGGCCAATCGTACAACCGCAAGGTTAAGATCTCGATGATATCATTTTTAAAAGCCGGTGCGATGTCTAAGCCGGTGGCCCGACGGTGACTTTCTTATGTTTTGTCAGTTCGATGCTTTCTGGGAGATATTTTACGTTGGTCAATCGCCAGTTGGTAGACTTCTCGAGAGCCATCAGGGGTCAGAGTTGATCAAGGGTTGGGGGTTGAAGGGGGCTGCTGACGGGGTTTATCGGTAACTGATGACAGTGGTTTGGGACCTATGTTAAGCTGTATGTCAAGTCGCTAAATAACCTTAATTTCTAATGCGCCTCTAATCCTAAATCCTTAAAATTGCTTAGTTTATTTTCAAAAAATAAATTTCCATTTTTTTCTTTACTTTTAATGAACATTTCTTTCATCTAGCCAATAGTTTTATTTCAGTTGAGTTTTGAAATATGCAAACATTAATGGTTCGCCCATACTAATAATCAAAACAAAAATATTAATAAAATATAATTACTAGATTGTTATATCATTGCTATTTTTTAGATGAACCATTAAGAGAGACTGATCATCCTTTAGAAATTCTACAACGATGGGGTTCCGGCCGACTGGTTCTTCGCTACACAACCCTAAGTGCAAACGGTAAGTGACTACTGGCACTATATTTATAAAATATTACCCAATATAAATATTTATACATATTATTACATTGGGTTATAAATACACCGCTCGGATCATATATCTTACTTCCGACTGGTCTACGATCGTTTTTTTAGACATAGGATAATGCTCCCTCATATTACGGACAACGAATTGTTCCATAAATTTTGCGAGAATGGTAATATTTCATCTTGTAAAGAAGGCTCAGTATAAAAGAACGATTCTAACCCGTTAGGAAGAAAATTAGTATTATAAGTTAACCGCTGTGAATATTTACAGATATTCCGCATTATTATACTAACGTTATTTATTACCTTCCATTACATTCCAACGTTCCTTCTAAAAGCAAGTTTCAAATACTAGGCTAATATGTTTTTTTTTAATAGGAATATGATTTGGGATAGATCTTTTCAAATCACATCCTTTACACAAGATATACACTCACATCCTCTACACTCATATACATATATCAAATTGTTATTCTAAGTAGTAGTAATTTATTATAAACGAAAACGAATAGGAAAAATATAGTATTCAAAACTCAAACTCAAGTACCCAGACTGATTCAATAAAACAGAAACTTTGAACTAGTTTCTTCAAGTCTTTACTTGTACCATTATTTTGTAATCCTCAAGTAACTTTTCTACAGTTTATCGTATTTTTTCTGACAAATCTGATGTCTGATGAAATCTGATGTGAATTGGTTTCTGGATGTTTTTAGACTTCGAGGTGAGAGAGTATCCAAGAATTTGTTTCTTCTTTTTTCAGGTTTGAATAGTTATAATGCTTGTCTAACGGCAGGCTGTAATATTTCGGTTACATAACGAGCAAGGAGTTTCCCTATAATAGAAGCATTGGAACATTTGCAATATTTGTTTACTAAAATGAAAAAACCAAAATAACAATGTTTTTTGACTTTCGTAAATTTAACCAATGAACTTTTACATCATTATAAAGAAAAAAATCTTTACAAGGGTCAACAACCTTTTAAGCAAACATGTGTAAAAGTATATTTGGCAAATATTAATTAGTTATACGTATAAACTAGAATTAAACTAATGAACAATGTTAAAACATTTTTTTAAATTAAGAATCATGCCATTTATCGGTCAAAATGTATGTGACAATATTGTAGCGTTCACAAATTCTTGACCGCTATTGGTTAGGACAAGGTCAAGACAGTCTAACTTCAAATCTCCAGGTGAGCGGACATTTTCGCGCCTTACCCTTCCGACAGAGGCGAACCACCTTCCCTAAACCTTCCTGTGTCTTTTACTTTATAGTTTTATTATTTCTACTTTTAATGTGCTTTGTGTCATTTTTTTAGTGTGATTATATGAATTATAAGTATAAAATCAAGTAAACAGTTTTTTTCAGATAGATCGCTTCCCGGTTTCACGGTCTTTTATATTATCAGATATATTAACGAACTGGGTGGCGCCCTTTTGTCGCGCAGCTTCATCCTGTCCAGGACCTTCTTCCCGGTGCTCTCGGCGAATAGCTGCCGTCGCTGTGATCAATATTTTTTATTTGTTCTCAAGGAAAAAATAAATGATCACAATGTATTTCTTAATATGGCGTGAATCATTTAAAACGTGTTGGGATGTGAAAAATTCATGCTAGTAATTTCAATTTTGACATTTAATGACAATAATGTGTATTATGTCTTATTTATTTTCGTAAGAAAATAAACCAAATTTATGCTGAAACATAAGGAATGAATATATATAAAAATATTCCATTTTATATTAAAAAAAAACCTTAAGCCGCCGACGAGAATAAACACAACGGTGCGACGTTGTTAATTTTTAAGAAAATTTCAAAAAGTGTTGACCTTTCCTCCATAGAAATGGTTGCAATTTGGATGTAGGTTTTAAGGAAGCTTTTTGACGAAAATGATGGTTAAATTTACGAAAGTTATTATATTCATAAAATTGTTATTATTAAAAAACATAGAATAAAACGTAACTGATCTATCACAACACGCCATACATAGTGACCCCAACTTTAATTTTAATAACCTAAAAAAATTTGATTTTGAAACACAATATGAAGTAGGAACTATAAAATAAATAATTTTCATACAAAAAACAAATAATACTATTAATTTCAGAACTGATACTAATAACTTAAGTGTTATATATAATGACATAAATAATACATGAACGTTTTATTTTTTGCATCAAATACCATTAAAAATGAAAAATCTAAAATTGTTAACATGCCCATGAAATATTATAATATTTAATATTAATAAATCATAAAATATTTCTGGAGCTCAAACGAAACGAATTTTAAGCTAAAAAAATCATATAATATGCCAAAGTCAAAAAACGTGCCAAATAAACACTAAACTAAAATATCATATTTTTGTTTAGTGTTTACCAATGTACAACCAATAGTTTATAATAGTATAACGTGAATATATAATGTATTAAGCTGTTATAAAAGGTATGTCTTTAAATATAAAGTTATACAATGTATAACCTTATACATTGCATAACTTTATACATTAAGGTTAATGATTAGGGTTAGAGACGCATCTGCAACAAATACAAGGATATTTAGCGACTGGACCTACAGCTTAACGTCGGCTCCGAACCACGGTTATCAGCCACCGACAATCAAGGCCAGCACAGCCTTCTCAGAAGGCATCCGGGCTGACATCCTTTTATCTGGCGTGACTGAGGGGTAATTTATTGTTGGATTTTACATTCTTGCCTAGAAACAAATACAGTCATTTAGGAGTAGATATGTGTGTGCGTGTGTGTGTATATATATATATATATATATATATATATATATATATATATATATATATATATATATATATATATATATATATATATGTATGTGTGTGTGTGTGTGTGTGTGTGTGTGTGTGTGTGTGTGTGTGTGTGTGTGTGTGTGTGTGTGTCTGAGGTAGGAAGTAAGACAAACAGAAGAATTAAAGAAAAACAATCATCGGAGCGCTGGAATCGAACCCAACTACCGCGCTGCTCTACCGTTCGCGCTAACACGACCTGCTGTAATGTATAAACATAATATGTACCTCATATAAAATTGTAGTTGTTCTGAAGATGGTTAAATAAAAATAACCGAAACGTAAACAAAATGAAAAATAATTGTTTTTATTATAATTGACCGAAAATTCAAGAAAAAAAAAGAATTATATTAAACAGTCAGAAAAATACATACACACATGGCCAAAATTATTGCATATATCTTATAAAAATGCCGAAAGAAAACTAAAAGAATTTTTTTGTATAAAATTTTTTGATATCGTTTTTCAAACACTTGTTTGCCAAAATACACTATTTTTAGCAAAGTTTATCGACTGTCTCTATATTTGATACAAATTTTTGCATATTTTAAACTGTTATTTCTTGAGATGTAAGGAAAATTTAACTATTTTGTTTGATTTAAAATGCCGAGAAACATTATTTCACAGTTTAATAGAGTTAAAATAGTAACATTGTCGCAACAAGGCTATCGGCAATTTGAGATTGCTAATTTATATATATATATATATATATATATATATATATATATATATATATATATATATATATATATACATAGACACTTTATGTATATGCTTTACTTTTTGAAAATCCTTGGTAGCACCTAATAAAATCCTAAGACTTAATAATAAAATAATCCTTTTACAGTCATTGGAATTCGAATTAGCATAAAAAATACATTGGTGTATAGTTGCGAGCACGTCCTTTACATATTATTATGATTCGATTAGGTCCAATTTACACTAAAACCGAGAACAGCCAATAAAACAACGATAGCACAGTATAAGATAATCGCGTAGTTTATCATTTGTCGTATGTGATTATTGTTTGTCGGTTCGCATTTTCTTCTCATGCTAATGAAGGGCCATTGACATAATTACGGCGATTAAGATAAATGTCAAGGTGGAACGCCGGCTATTTTTTAGGAATTTTATTAGACATTCCTGCATTCAATAAATGGAAATATATATTGAGGTTCTTAAGACCGATTTGATAAATTCACTAAGTTACGTAATGGCTTTGAGATTAACGTTTTCGGAATTATGTAATATCGATTTAGTAATTTTTATATGTAGAAATCTGCTGCTTAAATAATAAAGTATTGGGTTTGCTTTATTTAGATAGATGGTTTTATTTGTGAAGAAATGAGTTCTCGTACCACTCTAGACAAGAATTGGTGATGAAGCGGGATTGAACCAGTTGTTGATTTTCGATTTCAAACCATATAATTCGTAATGTCTGAATGAATGATACCTACTTCACGTAATTGGAGTAGATATCACTTCAAGGAATTACAGCGGGCACTAGGGAAAAAATTGCGTAATTTGGTTGTGTTTTTTAAATTTTGTTAAGTATTAAAAATATCAGAAAATAAGAAGCATTTTCAACATATCATGCTTTATAACTTTCGAAAAGGTACCAAAAATAAGATATGTGCTAGGTATGATGAAGATGCACCACGTTCTTCAAGAGAAATTCTTGAAACCTGCCAGTTAACAGTATTAAGGCAATTACGTCAACTTCGAACGGCTAGCAAGATCTTCTATTGAAGCGCAATGCAAAATTGATCCAATTTTAAATCCAATGATTACATTGATGTGATGCTACTTGAATGTACCTGTTGATGGGATGCAAATGAATTATAGCGAGCAATTCACCAGAAGTGGCCTGAATTAGCCAACAGAACAGACATTGTGTTCCATAGAGGCAATGCTCGACCACACGTGTCTTTGGCCACCTGTAACAAACTTTTACAACTTGGCTTGGATGTTTTGGCCTGTCAAGCGTATTCTGCCGACCTTGCAGCTTTTGATTATCATTTATTTATATCGCTTCAAAATACCTTAGGGGTTGTTCAATTATTACATCACAAGATATAAGGGGGGTTTAATGTTTTGTGATGATTTGTGACGAAGGAAAGGAGGAGAATTGAGTTTAAAACGATGTGATAATGAAATATTATTTATTTTTATATGGTAAACTTTCTTTAAGAATATATTGTATTCTATGTTTCAAACAATACATTTTATGAATGTTGTCAATATAATAAATTTACGCACAGTATCTATTGGCTATTTTTTAAAATAATGCAAATCCATCATTTCGAAAAGGGTACGAGTACAATTCATTAAAACTTTTCAGGATCAACAAAAATATGTCTCTTATAAAAAAAGTATTTAGTGCTAAAGAAACTAACATAGAAGTTCATAAATAAAAACAATTTTTGTGAAATTTATTTATTATAAAAAAAAACAGTTATACAGATATATTTAATTAAAATTTTTGAACTAATTTCTTTTTCGAAATGACTGCTTAGATGTATATAAAAAATTTTAAGATTTTTTCAGAAGGAATGTTAGTTAATCATCATGATTTTCTTGATATTTATGGTTTGCTGAAGTTGTTGGTCATGCAAAATAGAATTTTGGTACTTCTCTGGAATATATTTTTTTAGTTTTTTCAAATCTGTCATTTTCTTTTCATTAATTGGCACTTTACCAGCATATGCGGGCGTATTACTTGATGGTAAGGGCTGCCTGGTATCCATCCTCTGTAAGACTTGGAATTCATAAGTGATTAAACAGTCTATGGATTCACGTATTGTCACAAGACCTGGTGTGGGTTTGTCCTTGGGTACGCCTCTGACACAGGAATCCACAGATAGCACCAATTTCTTATAATGGTCCGACCACCATTTTTTTTATGTCAATAATATCTTCAGTTTTGGGCCTTCTTATTCTATCGTTTGGCAGGTATAAATGACATCTACTGGGTATGTAATATTGTATCTCACTTATATTGATATTTTGTTTAGCTACCAGTGATAAAATAATACGGACCATGGCATGATTCTAATTTTGGCCGGCACAACCATTTGAAAATAGGTGTAGGTCTTCGGTGTCATTACCAATATTTTCTTTAGTATAATCTAGCACAAAGGTATTTCATTGGGACCTTTGTTAGAAACTCCTTCACAATTGATTTACCAGTTTTCAAATCCTAAAGGTAAACTCATATAACAATAGTTGACGTAGATAAAAAACTTCATGCACTAGAATATGTGGAAGTGGCAAAGTTTGCATATAACCAAATACAATTCCATACACCTATGGATCATTCTTGCACTTAGTTTCAGCTTCCTATATTTTTTGGTAAAATTTATTTGCTTGTCTTTTGTGAATCTCAATATCTGGTTGATATACCTTTTTTGTATTATCATTAAGATGTGGATTTTTAGTTTAATCTTTAACTCTTTACACAGTTCAGATACATCAATTTGCTTTCTACCAAACGATAAGCTAAATTTTTCCTAGAAATATTTTTAGTGAAACTTATATTGGATGATCTGGATATTTTTGTTCATATAATGTGCACATCAATGTGAAATAAATTTCGCATTGACTTTTTCATCTAATTAATAGGATGATGCATCTTTATTATAGTAGTGTATATATTTAACAGGAAATAACTCTATACGCTCCCGTATTTTAGTTAATGTATCACCAGATACTGCATTGCTTCGTGATCTTTTTGATTTATCTCTGAGATCTATGGGCTGCTCATTTGTTTTTAATAAATCACATAAACGTCTAACTTGTTTCTCAGAAATTCCATGGCTGCTGCAAAATGCTTTTTTGTACATTTTTTTTACTCCTATCTTAATGTGATATATGAAAATAATATTTTTTTCTTAGATTCTTCAGATCTGGGCCGTTTTCTCAGTATTTCCTTTTTTCCATTCAATGCCTGCAAGTTAGTGTCTTGGACATTTTTACTATCAAAATTGTTAACAAAATGGATAGTACTTTGCATGACATCTTCAGATATATCCTCCATTCATTTTAAATTACATCTGTAAATACGTAATGTAAATACAAAATAAATACGTAGTGTAAATACAAAATGATAAACATTACCTTGAAATAAAATAAGTGGTATAGTGGTAACATCATGAGGAAACAAACATAATGTTAAGAACGAATATGGAACAAAAAACTAACCAGCAATCAGTTTCCGTTTGTCTTGGTGCTACATCTTTCCCTTTATATTTTTTATGAGCTTCCTTGCAATTTTGTTTTTTTTTATTGTATTATGTTTCAGTTTTGAATGTTTCTTACACCAGATACTCTTTTTCTAGATTTATAAGTATTTTCAGCTGCGTTCCCTTTCAATTGAAAGGGGTATAAATGTCATTTTTATACAGGCTTTAATTTTCGATTGTTTTATAAGTTGGTTTGTGGTACATGAAGATGTCTTTTCACAGGGAATATATAAAACGCTTCAATGAGTAAAATGGCGTCAAAAAGTGATATTTGAAAAAAGTGTGATTTGTTCCCTTTTCAATTGTAGGGGCGAGGTGCAAACAAAATGTGACGTATTATTTTAGGATGATCATATTCAAAGTAACGGACTGTGATGTGGGGCCCTTTGATGGTAAGAACTTTACTTTATTGGAAGACTAAAAAAACCTCCTGGATCAGTTCTTTAGCCAGAAATCTCAGAACTTAAATGGATCGAGAGATGTTATTGAACAGAATATACTATATTGATTAAAAGTACTTTTTAGTATATAAAGTTTTTTTAAATTTTTTTCTAAAAAAAAAAACGGGACAAACTTTTACTTCAACCTAATAATATGCAACTAATTGTCTCAAGCTCGGGAAGGGAAGGAATATATTATCAAACAAAAATGTTAATTCTTCTCGATTTGACGCAGGACATAAATTTTCATTCGTTAAACGCGGGGCGAACTGTTTTTTTTGCTTCCCTGTCAATCATGTTCGCCTAATGAAAAACGGAAAACTAATTTCAATGTTACAGTTAGTTCACGTCCATCTCGTGCCCGTTTAACAACCCCATAAATTGGCATAAATTTCCCTTCGCCATCTGTAGGCAGTGTTTCATTGTCGCGTATATTTAATGGGTAGGGTATAATCATAAATTTTCTGGAATAACTGGAACTGAATCTGGATTGATACAATAAATTGTCTTGTGTATCGCAATCGTTTCGGTAAATGAACTTGATTGAGATATTTTCCACTAGAATTATTTTCAACGAAAGTTTTCATATGAAAATTATTAGTATAGGTGACGTACAGGTACAGTACAAATTATATCCCTAAAGTAATTATATTCTACTAATTTATTCTTCTCTTAATCTTCCCATTTTCTTACTAAATCTGACCATTCAATATATCATGCATTTATAATAATATATATGATATGATGTGATAATGATATTATATGATAGGATTTGATATGATATGATATTATATGATAAATGACACGATACGATACGATACGATACGAAAGCGGCGACGAAAATATGCAAAGGGGTTTACAAAGTACATTTGAGAATAGATTTATTACAAAGAAAATTCACGTTTAATTCGACTCATTTCGAAGTCATGCGTGAGTTTAAAAGACTTAGTAGTTATTTTAAATTCTTCGATGCCCTCATTCATCGAAGCCTTCATTCTTCGGTTAACCCATGTGAATTGAACTATTTTATGTTTAATTGGACTGAAATTATGTAGAGTTACAACGAAAATATCTGGTTTTGGGACCCCAATAGAACGTTCTGTTGGTAGAAAATATATAATCAAACAGTTAATATTTTGCAAACTGATTTTGCTTAGAAATTTCGACTGTTTTTTATTATTTCTTAGTAAATCAATATCGAATAACGTAAATGAAATTAAATCTTATCTACATTAAATTGAATATTCCACATTCCGACGATGATATCCATTAACTCTCGTCAGTACTGCCCGCTTAAAATATTTACTCAGTATTCTGATATTTAAGCAAAGTGGAAAATTAGAATTTTCCACTTTGACATGAAAATGTCACTGTCTTTTGATGAATATAAATGACCTAACGTTTGGAACTGTTCGAACTGTAATTCCCTCGTCCGAACGATCCCATTACCAGAGACTAATACAACATATCGTTCGGCGAGGAATAACAATATTACTGACATTCTGGTGATTTCTATTCTAATCAATTACGTTTTGTATAGATATAACTGTAAAGGATGTATACTATCGTATTTATTATCCTATTCATTATACTAATATATATATATATATATATATATATATATATATATATATATATATATATATATATATATATATATATATATATATACTTAATTATATATTAGTTATTATATTATTATTATATAAATAATTAATGAATTATATATTAGATATTTTATACTAAATCTGACCATTCAATATATCAAGCATATATAATAATATATATGATATGATAATTATATGATTATATATAATGATATGATATGATATGATATGATATGATGTGATGTGATGTGATGTGATGTGATGTGATATAATATGATATGACATGATATGATATGATATCACATGATATGATATGATATGATATGATATATGATATGATAAGATACGATACGATACGATACGATACGATATGATACGATATGATATGATACGATACGATATAATATATAATATAATAATATCAAGCTTTCAGTAATATCTTACGAAGGTATATAGAAAAGTTTAAGGTTAGCAGTTACGGGTGGTCATCTTTCAAATAATATTTTGGCTTCGACTTGAAGACAATTATATATCTTGAAAGTTTATATGTAACATTAAACATACTAAACTTGAAGATATTTCTACTATTCAATATAGATTGAATGACAGCAGATGAATCATCTCCGGATGATGCTAACGAAATGCGCGTCGAGAAGTTAAAAATAACCCATTTGGTGTTTAGTAGAAAATCTTTTCTAGTTTAGTGTTTTACACCAAATGGTATAATATAATAACTGATTAAACATACTATTAATTGTTTGTATAGGAAATCTGGACAATGTAATATCATCTCTATTAAATACTTCAGATTTATTGGTTTCTTGCAAACATGTGATTTGGTGTTTTGTGGAAAATGTATTAATTATTTTGGAGAAAGATTTATTTAACCATTTTCAAATGTAAATTTGTTAGAAAACATATGTATCTTTTGAGATTTGATTAGAAGCCAGAGTTCGAAGCAACGAAAGTGGCGAGAAAAATATGCAAAGGGGTTTACAAAGTACATTTGAGAATATAGTTACTGCAAAGAAAATACACGTTTAATTCGACTCATTCCGAAGCCATGCGTGAGTGCCAAGTTCAATATTCCTTTTTACGAGTACTTAGCATCCCTTGATATGCGACTTATAATGAAAAATGAGTGTCTTTCAATATACCTATCAACCAAACTAATAATTAGATGAACAGTTGCATAATGAGCTTGTGGAGAATATTAAAAATATTTCAAAACAAGGGAATTTCTTCCGTTTCAGTATGCCTTACCATTTTCGCGGCACGTTTATCACTTAACTTTTGCACTTTATCTTCACATTTTTTTTTAACAGAGGAATTCAGAATATACTACGGTGGGAGTGGTAAAAGACTTAGGAGAAAGAAATTACCGAGCGTAGTTATTTTAAATTCTTCGATGCCCTCGTGGGTACCCTTCTTCTCGGTACCTCTCGGTGACATCTTCATTCTTCGGTTCACCGAAATTATGTAGAGTTACAACGAAAATATCTGGTTTTGGGACACCAATAGCACGTTCTATTGGTAGAAAATATAGAATCAAAAAGTTAATATTTTGCAAACTGATTTTGCTTAGGTTTTTTTATTATTTCTTAGTATACCAATCCACTTTTAATCTTATCCACATTTAATTGAATATTCCACATTCCGACGATGATATCCATTAACTCTCGTCAGTACTGCCCGCTTAAAATATTTACTCAGTATTCTGATATTTAAGCAAAGTGGAAAATTAGAATTTTTGAGGTATATGAAAATATCACTGTCGTTTGATGAATATAAATGACCTAACGTTTGGAACTGTGCGAACTGTAATTCCCTCGTTGGAACGATCCCTTTACCGGAGACTAATACAACATATCGTTCGGCGAGGAATAACAATATTACTGACATTCTGATGATTTCTATTCTAATCTATTACGTTTTGTAAACATATAACTGTAACGGATGTATACTGTCGTATTTATTATCCTATTTATTAATGTTATTTTTATTTTAATTAATTTCAAATTTTCTTCAAAGGCTCAAACATATTGTACTAGGTTAGCAAAAAAGTTGTGATCATCTTTGCAAAACTCAATTTTCTAATACGAAATGTGTTTTAGTCAAATGATTTTGCAACGATATGGATAGGTGAAAATCGGAAGATTCCACAACATGTGCTAGATAATTTCCGATATAATACATATATATAGTCCTGAGTCGTGGGGAACTGTGATGAAGTATCTGGCCTTATCCAACCTTTAACTGGCATGACTGAGGGGTAATTCGTTGTCGGATTTTACACTCTTGCTTAGAAACAATCACAGACATTTAAGCGTAGATATGTGTGTGCGTGTGTGGGTAAGAGTATGTATATATGTATGTGTGTGGAGTAGGAAGTAAATGCAGACAGAAGAAAGAAAGAAAAACAACCATCCGAGCGCTGGAATCGAAGCAACTACCGCGCCAACTGCGGTTTCGGCACAGCAGCGGCAAGCCACCCCCCTTACGGTCGTAGCTAACGTGACAGGCTGTGTACATTTTATTCATTCATTGTGCATTATTTCTCCCTTTTCCCATAAGATTTTTTTTTCGTAAAACATTCTACCACTAAACTGTTTGATGTTTCCCGTGTGATTTTGTTTGCTACATTCATTTTGGTTCTGGCTTTTCTTGTGATGTCAGAGGTAAATCATTTCTATAGCACCTGTTTTAGATTTTTATTGTGCTGTTCGTACCCAACAAGACTTGACTTGATTTATATTTTTGGTGATATCTCCTTTGTTCTTCGTAAATCTATTATTGAGTGCATATTATAGTCAATTTGCGTTTTCTGTTCTTTCACTTATTTCCGTTGTTCTGAGCGTTTTTGTTGGTTGCTTGACTGTGGACGAGCCCCTCCCATCCCTTAAACGACGGCATATGTTACATGTTCTTATGTTCAGACTCTTCAGACTTTTAAAAAATGTGCTGTTTTATTTACATGGACAAAATTGATATTTTAGATATAAAGCAAAATAATGAGAATGATTGATCAAATTTATATAACTTAATAGCCACGTAATTAATTTTAACAAAAGTTTATAGTTATATTGATGCACATAAATAATATAATAATTATACTTACGCAAATTATAACTCACGCAAATTATAACTCACGCAAATTGTTAATTTTACAATATCTAACTGAATACTGAAAGTTTTCCTAATCGAATAGTCAAGATTCCTGGGACACTATCCATCAACTTTCGCCTGTACTTCCCCTTCAAGTTATTTACTCGGCATTTGGATGTTTAAGCAAAGTGGAAAATTAGAATTTTTGAGAACCATGGAAGCGCCATTGGCGTTTGAGGAATATAAATTGTCTAACGTTTCGTAGTGTTCGAGCTGGAATTCTCTCGTTGGACCGATCCTATTGTTGGAAGCATATCGAAAAGAGTCCTTTAAGCGAGAAATAATAATATCATTGACACTATGATTGTTTCTATTTTGACATTTTGCAATTTGCGTAGATTAAAACTATAACACTGATGGTCTTCTGTTTATTAATGTTATTTATATTTTGACGAACAAATTTGTTCCTTATGAAAAATGAATTAGTTTTAATGTAGAAATATGAATATATTGATATAAATAAAAAAAGCAACATTCAGAAAAGCCTTTTTTGGGTGTTCAAATATTACCTTTTTAATTTTTGATAATGTAAAAATTAAAATTATTAAATAATGTAAAAATTAATTAAAAATAATGTAAGAATTAATGGTTTCAACAATGAAAAATCCATTATAAATTACTTTAAAATCAAACTACCGTTTTTCAATTTTTAGTGATTTATATTAATATGACATGTTTCGCCAACACAGTGACTTCTGTTATGCTTCTTCTGATGTTGACTATAAACTAAATTTCTTCTACCTATTAGGGTTACAATATTATTTCAAAATTATTAATTGTTTCATGACATTGGAAATACCTGAAATCTATTTTATTGTGACTGGTTGGACGATGGCCCAAACTTTTTTACTTTTCTTTTTGGCAAATGGAAATGTTTGTTTCTATTTGATTTGTCTCTATTTGATCATTTAACATTACAATTAATCCTACAATAAAAATTTTTAATTTTTATTTTCTACATATTATTTTATAGTTATATTTTTGAGTCATTTACAATGTAGAAATGCCTAAAGTACGATTATGCTGAATTTGCCCCATACTAAGTGAATATGAAAGATGTCGAATTACTGGTTTATGAGAGAGGAAGTTTCGTTTTAAGAAATGAAACCGTATTCACATAAGTTTAGCGTAATGAGAAGTTGTTAAGCGTGATTTGATAATACCCAACATCGAAGAAGCTTCGTAGTAAATTTTCGAGATCAATGTCTAAGATTTAGGCCTACCATTGATTGATTTTTGATAAGTCGATCTTTGGCTGATACGTGAGTAAGGATATTTAATAATACGTAAGAGCACCTAATAATAAGCAAGATCACTTAACAACACATAAGAGCGCTTATCAATACGCAAGAGCACTTAACAATGCGGAATATCGTTTAACAATACGTAACGGCACTTAATAGTACGCACACTAGTAACAATGACTACTTGCAAGGGTTCTAACAATTTATCACCTTAGAATGTCATTTTCAACATAATTGACCGCAAATTATAGTACCTTTGATCATTGAATTTCGATGAGAATGATAATACTAGTATAGAGAACGATAAGATGGAAAGTTGAAAAATACCAAGTCATCTTTAGTCATAAAGGCTGATTTCTTTAGATGGATGTAAGTCTTTTATTTGAATAGCTGCAAAAAAGTCGGACTAAAATATAGAGAAATATGTTAACCTCAGTTTAATGTTGGGTGACATGTACATGTGACATGGTTGGTATTATATAGTATATATATATATATATATATATATATATATATATATATATATATATATATATATATACATTACAGATATCTTTCACCCTTTCTCCACGTGGTGCCACCGAACTGTCAATCATGCGACGTCACGTGTCTCTCGGGACCGGTTTTTAGCCTTTCAGCCGTCATCAGCCGAGCTCTGGACGAACGCAAGGAAAGCAGTTCGGAGAGACGATCGGGGCCAGACCAGATCAACTGGCCATTTTATATATATATATATATATATATATATATATATATATATATATATATATATATATATATATATATATATATAGGCTATATATATATATATAGGCTATATAGACTATATAGCCTGCCCATGTCCATTTCAATTATTTTACTCTTTCAATGATGTTACACACTTTCATTTGTTCTCTGATCCATATCCAGGGCGTTCTGTCTCGTCTTGTAATGTCAAGCATATATCTTTCTGTTCCCCTTTGTGCTACTCGAAGTCATTGAATTGATTGCAATGTAAGTGTTCAGGTGTCGCTTTCGTCCAGGTATGCCATCAGGGGCAGGATGCACTTTTCTTTTCAGGCAAAGTGGGAGTTTGCTCTTAAACACTATGTCGAGCCTGCCAAATTCCCGCCAGTCACATTTAACACGCCGTTCCACCTCTCAGACGGTATCTCCCTCTATTGAAATTCTCTGCCCAAGATATGTCTGTCTTTAGCAAAATGAACATAACCTGACTCTATTTTAGGTTTATTCTCAAGCCAAGTGGTTCGCCAGCTCTCTGCAGCTCTTATATGCGTCTTTGCAGGTCCTCTGGTTTTGTGAAGGGAGAATATCATCTGCAAATCTAAGGTGGTTTAAATTAAGCCTTACACCATCCATTGTGTATCATAGAGCTTTACACCATCCTGTTCCCAATCTAGATTACGGAATACTTCTTCAAGACAGGCTGAGAAAAGAATAGGCGATTATGCGTTACCCTGCCGTACACCTCACTCTACATTCAACTTTCTACTCTAATTTTTCACTCTAATTTCTACTCTAATTTTAACTTCAAGATTATCAAAGTGAATTGTGGCTGTAGCTCCATCATATATTGATCCTAATAGGTTTACATATTTGCCCCCTGGGTAAGCAATGCATCCATTATAGCCTGCTTTGAGACTGAGTCAAATGCTTTTTCGTAATCGATAAAAGGCAAGCACAGTAGCATGGTATACTCCTTGTGCTTTTCTATGGCTTGCTGTACAACCTGAATGTGATCCATTGTACTGAATTCACTTCTGAATCCTGCTTGTTCTCTGGGTTGTACATCATTCAGTTTTAATATTATATTCCTTTAGATATTATCTTGGTGAAAACTTTGTACATTACTGAAACTTTGTACACTCACTTGTTAGTCTTGATGAACTCACAAGTGAGACTGACTGGTCGATGGACTTTTCCATGTCCATTTTTTGCTGATATTTTTCTTATAGAATTAATTCGTAATATAAAGTTCTTGTCCTTTAGCAAAATCAACCAATCTATCACCTCCATTATCCCGCTCACTAGTTTCTTATGGACCAGTTCCATTTTCATCAGTTTTTGTTGTTCCAATTCTGCCATTAGAATCACCCGTCAGGATTTTGTACGTCACATCTTTATAAAATTGCTCAATTTTATCATCCCTATAGCTTATATTTGCTAGATAAGCTTGGATAATTTTTACCTAAACAAAAAAAATGCTTATTCTGGAATCTTGTGTTTTTTCGACATTCACGAAAAGTAATCCAGGAAAAGTTCATACTTTATTCATATTTAATATAATATTTAATTAATATATTGATTTATATCAATTTCAATTATAAAATAATGATTATAATGATTCTAACATTGATAGTCTGTTGAAAAAAAAAATATTTTACAAGAATCATGAAGTGCACAATTAAATTTTTAAATTTAATTTTAATCGTATAGTGCAAAGCCTTTCAATATATATACCTGATATTCTGATATTTAAGTAAAGTGGAAAATTAAATTTTTCCAGGTCCATGAAAGCGTGACTGATGTCTGGGGATATAAACGGTGTTACGTTTCCAAGTGTTGGAACTACAGCTCTTTTGTCGGACAGGTCTCATTGTCGGAGACAAATACAAAATAGACTTTGGGTGTGGAATAACAACTGCATGACTGCTTCTATTCTGACCTGTTCCTCTTTGCATAGATATAATTTTAACATCGGACGTCTCGTATTTTTGCATATTATTTACATTACAATAAATAACAACATTTTTTAGATAGTATACTATTTTAAGAACAGTTAAAGGATGCGATTCTAACATATATCTTCGAATCACATTTTGGAGGAGTCTGTAATTATATGCTTTAATAATTCAAATTCTAATATTGGCTTTGGACAAGCGATTATTTTATAGAAAATTAAACACTGCTCAAATGAATGGGTATCGAGAATTTTTGATTTTGGGACAATGTAGGGCTAATTATGAAAGCTGATTGGCTGAGGCTATCAAATTTCAGATCACTAGATTCATTAATGTTATTTTGATCGCCATTTTATTTAAGACTGAATCAAATGAGATGGATTATGCTAACATTAAATGGCTTTTCTTGAACAACGAATCAATAATCAACATTCATAGTGTGATGAATAGTCTGGAGGAAATGTGGCTTTTCAAAGGCGGCCTGTTTTTTTTTGGGATTCAAAAACGTTTCTTCTGATTCATGATTTTCTGAAACATGTCAAAAGAAACACATAACACATAACAACAAATGTTAGCGGGCCTTTTAGACAAATTAAAGTAAAAGTTTATTTTATATATATATATATTTATTATATATATATATATATATATATATATATATATATATATATATATATATATATATATATATATATATATATATATATATATATATATACATATATATATAAATATATATATATATATATATATATATATATATATATATATATATATATATATATATATATATATATATATATATAAACTATAAGGCAAATGCATTGGACAGATAATCCAAAGCATATATGGTTTAAAAACATTCAATATTATCAAATTCTTCAAATCAAAAAATCCAAGTTTTTTCCTCATGAAAACAGGTGGTACTCCAATGGTGCTAGATCTGACGAATAAAATGAGTGTGACCACAAATGGAATCCTAATTCATATTATTCTTTTTTTTTCAAAAGAACAGTGAAATTGTTATTGTTTATATTAAAAAAATAATTCAATTATTGCAACTCAGTGTGAATTTATACGAAAATCTCTTAATCTTCCGTGTTCTCATAAAACGACAATTTATCGTTAGTTTAAGCAATTTCAAGAATTTAGAACCGTTAGGGATAGGTCTCACATTAGAGGTTAGAGTTAGAGGATAGGTCCCACAACAGTGCGAAGTGCTGAAAATATTGCCCGTGTGGTGGAGTTTCCAAAAATATCGATTCAACGACATGATGCACAATTGGGAATTTCTTCGAATAAAATTTGTGGCGCATGTTCTAGGAGTTCACTCTCGTTTACCCCGCTCACCGCTACAGCGGCGAAATTTACCATAAATATACTAACTACAGTATTACGTAAGTTATCAATACAAATCATATAAATAATATATCATAAATAGCGGTATTCAACTACGCCGCAACCGGCACCCAAATTAAAAAGTAAAAGAAGAAATAAAGGCTCCACATTGGGCGCCAAAAATTAAATAAAAGAAAAAGTAAAATAAAACGGCTTACATAAAAGATATTTTACAGTAAAAAGATCGGCCTTTTCATTCTCTAGGACAAAGGTAATATAAGATAATGTGTAATAACAAGAGAGAAAAAAAAAGAAAGAAAAACGTGGTCTCGGAGTC
Organism: Cosmopolites sordidus; assembly: GCA_031761425.1. Taxonomy (NCBI): domain Eukaryota; kingdom Metazoa; phylum Arthropoda; class Insecta; order Coleoptera; family Curculionidae; genus Cosmopolites; species Cosmopolites sordidus. The sequence goes on along the minus strand of JARFXV010001901.1, from coordinate 386,613 downwards.
AGGCTTCCCATAAGAGTGATAAGGGATGGCTCACCTAAATTTGGCTCCGTCCAAGGACAATAAATTTGGTCCCGTCCAACGATTCTAAATTTAGCTCCGTCCAAAAACCTCAAAATTTTGACTACGTCTCGGAACTCTAAATATACGAAAAAAAAATAGCAACACGAAAAACAAGGTATCCAAAAAAAGAAATTAATTTTGTGGCTTGCCCCCGTAGCCAAAGGAAGACGGCGCAAATTCGTCGAGGCCCACGCACGTGGTGTGCTTAGCTTTAAACCTCAAGTCACCAGCAAGAAAAATAATAATGCACATATTTCTGGCATTGAGTTATCAAACAAAAAAAAAATAAGCATATTAGCTTAAAAGGATTACAATACAGCCTCGATGTTGTGGATACCATGAAGGAGTGGTAGTGACCCTCTCGTGAGTTGGGTGTCCAGATTCTCCCAAAAAGAGTACCCAGAAGACCGCTAATCAAACCCACACAAAGGAAACGCAGTCGATCTTATGGCTGGTACCTCGAGATGCAAATCTGTAAAAATACGATAAACTAAATTATTACACCATGCAGGTCCTCCACCACAGAGCTTAATAGGACCCTTCACTTCCACCACAGGTTCCACCGTTACAAGGTTACGTTGACTTTTGAGAAGTAACTTGCATACGCTTCTCTATCAGCGGCGGTTCGTGGGGGAAAAAAGCAGGTGGGGCACGTATAACCAAATTTTGGAATGGGGATAGGGAAATGTGTCGCAACCAAAAATTTAACTTTTCTTAGTATCTTACACACACTTTATTGTGTAGAATTACGAGTGTAACTGTCAGACCTCAAATTTTCAAATAGGTACGTAGATAAATTTTGCTAAACTCACCATAGGACCGTGACCATTAAATCTGTTTGTAGCTGAAGTCCATCCTCCTAAATTTCTGAGCAGCAAATTTGTCGATGACTTGATCATTAAAATTTGAAATTGACTTGATTTGATTTGAAAAGTTTTTTTTTCAATAGATAACATTGCTAACGTGCACAACCGCTCCTGACCTATAGTGTTTCTTAGAAATGTTTTGATCCATTTGAGGATAGAGAAACATATTTCGCTTTCCACAATTGTTATAGGGACGGTACACAAAGCAGTCAGCAATTCCAAAAATTCACTAATTTGATATTCAATTGCTTTGGATAAACATTTGTAACAGCCCCACTGTGTTTCATAAAATCGTCCCGAGTGTACTTTACCGAGAGTTCATTTATTAATTTTAAATAATATACGTTTGCAAACAGGTTACACATAATTTTAATGTCTTCAGTTAGAAAGACGGTTCGATATTCACCAAATGTTTCAATTTCAAATAAATTTGCAACAGTTAGGTATGCATCGAAACTAAAATGTTCATGAACCTGTATGGTCAAGGTATCACATATTTCCTTGCATATCCTGGCATTCGGCTTGGGGTTCGGCTTGGGGCTTGGGGTCAATAAATTTCTGTTTCTTTCTGCGATACTTTATGATCGTTCATATATATCTACATGTATAATAATTTAGGTCAGTAATATTTAATATAAAAAATTTCCAATAGTTCTAAATTTTCTGCCCATGATTGATCATATTCAATAAGAACCGTTGCTACTTCTTGTAATGTCCATATACATAAGTAATACTTGGATCGCTTTAAAATGTGAAGATTTCCTTAGATATGATGATAGTAATTGTGACTCCCATCGACAACTACTTCATTACTGTCATTGTAATAAATAATATAACTAATGTTATCTTTCAATTTTTCTGTAAGCTTATCATTCCTGTATATATACGGACATATTATACCATATATATTTAAATATCATACCATGTCCCCGGAGATTCAAACGCAAATTTCCTTTTAATATTAAAATCAAATATCTTGGAACAATTTTTTCTGACATTGTTGACAAAATGGCAAATACAGACCAATGAATGTTTTGAGGGTTCCCGATCTAGTCGCCTAGAAATTACACAATTTTTATTATTTTATACGTCCACGCCATTTTATAAATATTTAATATTAACCTTTTTTTCGCTCAGTTGAATCAACAGGAAATGTAAAAAATATACAATTTTTTTTGTTCACTGTAATGTTTACAGTCTGGCACAAAATACATCATTATTTTCAACTAAAACTGAAACACCAATATTGTCAATACAATTTATATAACAGATTTTGTAAAAAAAAACAATTTACCAATAATAAATTCAACAAAATATACCTCAAAATCCTCCCAAAAAACTGAAATTGACACTTATAAAGGGAAAAGTAACATAACCTTAAATTTAGTTCCACACAAGAAAAGGTCCGAATAAAAACGTTTTACGAGCAATTCAGATATGTTAAATGTAAAATGTACTTTGAGGATTACGAAACTGTGAGAGAAATTGCTTATTAAACTTGTAAAGAGAAGAAAATGACTAACAAGAATTCTTTGTTTGGAAAGGTTCGATAAGCTCCGACCATCACTGATGGCAGCGTTTGGGATGTCTGAGAATGGGGCAGCGCCCAAGATATGATGTTATAAATGTGTTTAATCTCTGGGTTATTAGCGAAATGGTGCATTGCTGTTTTTGTTTTTTGCACGTAATAGTAAAGAAAACAGTAGCGGCACAAGCTTGTCTCTGCCCAAAGCATGTGTTCTTTAATCGGTGCGCTTTGGCAACCCACGACCTATTTCGTTACCCGCGAATGACATTATGGATGTTTGACTACAGAGAATAGATTAATATAAAATCTGAAATTATTTTTTCCACTTCATTTTTTAATTTTTTTGGTTGGGCACATGCCTACGTGCCCTTATGGACCAACCGCCACTGTTCCCTATAAGATTCAAATTGTTCAAGATCTGTTCAGACCTAGAATACTGTAATGCCATCATAAACCATTTCCATCAAATTGTCAGCATCCATGTAAAATTGATTTTTGATTTTTGAAGGAAAAGGTGTAAATAAATAAGACCCAAACTATAGAGCAATTCAAGTAGAATTTCCGTACTGAAACTGCGATATTAACACCAGATATGTTGACAAATGTTATGGAAAATGTGTTAAAAATGGCATAAAGTTACATTGCTGCTAATGCCTCACATTTGATTGTCATAGTTTTCTAAAATGAATTGACACAAAATTTAAAGATGAAACAAACTTAGCTACAGAAAAAATCTGTCTTGTTGTTTTTAAAAGGTTATAAATAATTAAAATGATCGCGTGACGCCAGCCCCATCCGTTAGATAATTAGAATGCAAAAATACATTATCAACAAGATTAAAAAAAAAAACTCTCCAAATGTTAACTATTTACTTCTTGCTGTAGTACCTATGTTCTAAAAAAATCAAATGCCTCTTTCTTGATGTTGCTTATAATTTTATATGCCAGTTAATAAAGCAGTAATTATAACAGCGATAATATAGAAAATAGTATAAACATTTTTTATCTTCTTTAATTTATCTGTAACTTGACCCAAAATAGTTAAAGCTAAATTTACATTGATAAAATGAACATTTAAATTTATCCTAATCGAATAGTCAACATTCAGGCGACGCTATACATCAACTCTCACCAAGACTGCCCCCTCAAGCTATTTACTCGGTATTCCGATGTTTAAGCAAAGTGGAAAATTAGAATTTTCGAGATCCATGAAAGCGCCACTGGCGTTTGAGGAATATAAATGGTCTAACGTTTCGAACCGTTCAAGCTGTAATTCTCTCGTCGGACGGGTTCCATTGTCGGTGACTAATACAAAATAGATCTTTCGGTGTGGAATAACAATATCACTGACACAATGACGGTTTCTATTCTGACCTTTTGCACTTTTGTATTTATATGAGTGTAATGACAAACGTCTTGCATTTAGTAATGTTATTAATATTTTCATGAATAACAACCTTTGTGTCAAATAGATGCACATTTCATTTACATCTTTTAATGGATGTCACAATACCAGACATCTTCGAATTAATTTCGCACTGTTATATTATACGATTGACCACATATATTCTTTGCTAATTATTTAACTGCTTAGTCCCTCTTTGAACATAGACCTTTTCTAAATGTTTCCATTTTTCTCTGTCCATTGCCATCTTAGTCCATTGTGGTTTTAATTCTCTCATCTCTTCCTTTCCCATAGTCTCCAGAATATGACGATTTTTCATCCCTTTGTCTTAAGCTGTGCCCTGCAAACTTTCATTTTAGTTTCTCCGCTTCCTTTTTCATGTCTTTCACTTTTGTTTTTTCTCGTGTCCAGTTATTTTGTTTTGTGTCTGTTAATCTTATTTGGAGCATAATCCTTTCAATCTATTTTTGAGCTTTACTGATCCTATTTATGTTAACGCTCATACTTGTGAGCCGTATGAACGGACAATATGAACACACCGAATAAAAACCTTTATATCTAGATGTTGTGAATATTTCTTGTTTTTTTTTAGAACAAAACTTAGTACGTTAAAAGCTACTCGTTCTAATTCGAACTGTTTTTTATTTCTTTTGTTTGGTTTTCCTTGCTAAGTTTAACCAGTTGCCGGTCTGAGACTTCCTTTGCCATGTGGGTCCCATATAGTTGATGTCATGGGTCTATATGACCTGATCACTACTTCAATTCCCTTACTTTTTCAGTTTGTTTTTTGGTCCATGAACAGGCCTTGCCGTCCTGTTTTGTAATGATAAGAGTACACCTTTCTATTTCCCTCTGTGTTTTCCGAAGTTTTTCGACTGATTGTAATGCGAGTGGCCAGGTTTCACTTCCATATATTGGAAGGGATTGGACGCGCTAATCAAATAATTTTCTCTTTAAACAAAGTGGGAGCCTCCTATTAAACACCATATTGAGCCTGCCAAATGCTTGCCAGCCATTTTTAACAGGCAGTTCCACTTTCCGGATGGAATCAGCTTTTTTGCAGTTCTGATGTGTGCTTTTGTAGCTAGTCTGAGTCCTGTGAGAGGAGAATAATATTATCTGCAAATCTAAGATGGCTTAAGTAGGAACCGTTGATTTATATTTCTTTTTTTAATCGAGTTTACGGAATACATCTAAGAGTCATCTTAATCATATATTATCGAATATATCATCAGCATCATCTCTAAATATTCTTATAGCAAATAGGCCTCGATGGTTGAAGAGTTGTTGGCATATACTCTGTCCTTGAGATAGCCACATAGGAAAAAGTCTGGGATGGTCAGATCCGGTGTGCGAGGTTTATATATCACCATTTTTCGATATGATGCGGTTCGGAAAATGTTGGCTTAGAAGGTTCATTGTTGTTGCGAACAGTGCCAATATCCTGTTGAAATCACATATTGCGGCTTTCCGGTAGCTGCAGCAACAAAAATTATTAATCATTGTCCTATTAATAGCGCTCTCCATTGACCGTCTGAGCAACACCTTCTTCATTTTCGAAAAAATAAGGTCCAATGGTTCGTTCAGTTCACTAAACCGTTACGCGAGCTGAATGCAGGGGTCTTTGGTGAGTTTTTTTTGGGTACTCGCTGCCCCAAAATCGACAGTTTTTTGCCACAAAGTTGGAAATGTGCTTTATTGGTCATTATCAAAATGGAAACTAAATTTACATAATTTTCTGCGAGGTTTACGAATGCATGGGAGGATTCCAAACGAACTAGCCTATCTTCTGGATGAAAGGCTTAGACCAACTGAATCTTGTAAAGAAAGAATTTCAAATCTGTTAGAATTCGCCCTAGGGAAGGATAGGAGATCTGCAATAGAGCAGAACATCTACTGGTCGATGTTTGGTTTGCAATTGAATGGCCATTACAAGGTATTCCCGTGTGTCTGGCAGCTCCAACAGTTCTCCTTACTTCAAAACGCCGAACCGTTATCGATAGCGATATCGGTTGATACCTTGATAATCGCTGGAAATAGAAAAAAAAATACGTATAAGAGTTGTACAAGTAAATAGGCTGCATAATTTAAAATTAATAATGTTATTTATACAGTGTCTCACAAAATCGTGGCGGGGTATAGTTTTGTTTTTTTTACACCCTATTGCATTATGCTATTGATTATAAACATATTTCGTGAAACATATCGTATACCTAAACTCAATGATTTATTCGATATCCGCCATTTTGTAAAAAATATCGGGATTGCCGACTCTATTTTGCAGTATCATATATTATTTATTTTTTGATGTAGGATTATCATTTTCGGTAGGAATATTAGTGAAACTATGACCTCACTTTTGATGCACACAATTCGTCTAGGTTATACAGGGTCTCCAGGAAAACTGAGATAAATGAAAACAATTCAAAACATCATATCTCAGTTTTTTTTTAAATCAAATGTCTAATATTTTCTCATTTTACAATGTTCCTAACACAAAATACTTCCATTCTTGTTAAACATGTCGTATAACTATCTGTCATAATTTCCAAGATTTTTAGAATTTTGTTTTTAATATTTCGTTTTTAATGGAATTCACCTTAGATGTTTTAATAATAAAGTCATAAAATTAAATTCAAATGGCAAATATTGTTTTAATATATCTTTTAAGCAGTTTTTATATTGTTTTTATATGATACAGAAAAGAAGAGTGTAGTTCTTATATAATTAAATAGGAAAAAATATTTTTATGATCTATTATTTTGACAATCGAAAAGAAATGGGGAAATCCAATTATTACTTGAAGCACGCAGATGGCTTAGACGCCCTAGACAATCATGGCGTAGAAACAATTGAACCAAACGGTCAACTATTTGGACTTTGTGAACGGTCAAATTATGTAGTACGGTGTTTATTAGAACAGAAAGTAGAACGAAAATGTATTTGTATGCTTGTTTTATTTACGAATAAGACTATATCATTGGTACCGTGGACTGTAGCTAATTTAACCGCAGTCCACTTAAATTGATGTCATATTTATCTCATTGTAGGTTCTTAAAAACACTGTCCAATTCTCGATTGAAAATTGATTTGGCAATATGGTGTCATTCTGAACACAAAAAGGACTTTATTTTGTCCCCTAATATGTTACAGCTCTCTGTCATTCTTATTGGCATAAAGTTTATTGACACTATTCTTGAAAGGATTTTGAATCAATCTCGGTCGAGTAACCCGCACTAGATACATTGCGCTATCATCGATAACTGCAGAAAATTAGCAATCTTTGGACCATAATATATGGAATTAAAGCATTATCCACTTTAAAATAATAAAACATATAAAACCAGTACATTGTTAGTACAAGTACATTGTTAGTGAAATGTGTTGGAAAAAGTGAGATGTACACTCGCAGAAAGGTTATAAGAAATCTCGCCTTGCAGACGTGCAATCAGATTATATGATTTGATTTTTTTCATGCCAAGAAAAACATGAACAAATGGCAATAAACCTGCATAAAAAAACATACTAAAATATATACTGATTGAACAGCATACGAATAAAGCCTGAACGTTTACAACGTATCATCTTAATATAGCTAAATGTGTTCCGCCCCTATTTATAATAGAAAGGATTAACTCTCAAGGTAGTGTAAAACATAATGAATAGACATGATAAGAACCTATAATTTCGTGTAATATTTTATTGTAAGTAATCCTGTTTGATAATATATTCAACTGGTCTGTAACATTTATGTACCAATTTGTTTAAGTATAATTGCTATAACAACATTGCTTCGAGAACATCGAGGTCAATCGACCAATAAAAATGTTTCATTATCAAGACGAGATATGAGGGTTGATGGCCAAGATCAGTGAGCTGATCGTTTTCGATGCGTTGGATATAAGTTCTACTTAATACGTCTCGTAAACTAGCACATTACTGGTTTTATTAAAAATGTGAGTTCTTAACAAAATATTCATATTTAATTGAAAAGGAAATATTGTCAATTCTCGATTAAACAAGCACAATTAAGCAAGTTACACTGGAACAGCAATTTTGTTGACTTGGATCTGTGACTCGTTTTTGACTCATTTTTCATCTCTGAATTCAAAAATATTCACAGTTTTTCTCTATCACGTAAAGTTCTTAAGCTTCAGCATTCCCTTCATTTTACCTTAAAAGTGTACATACGAAAGGAAATAAGGTGAGATCTGACCAAATAGATAAGAATATTTAATTCATACAGAGGTTAACATATTATTAAAAGTTAAATAGTGTTTATACAAAAAGTAAATAAAAGATATTATGGTAAAAATTTCTTCTTATAGCTTTTCCTGGAGTGTTCAGTTTGTGGACATTCTCGCTTGGTGCTCCAACAGTAGTCAGCCATCATACTGACATCCCATCTACCTTGATACCGCGCTTCCATAACCTTTAGATCTTGGTGGAATCGCTCGCCCTGTTCATCACTAACAGCACCAAGATTTTCTGGGAAGCTAGCAAGATGACTATGTAAGAAATGCAGTTTGATGCTCATGTTGCAACCAAGCTTTTTAAAGCTTTCCAAAAGTTGTTGAGCAATTTCGATGTAATTCGGGGCTCGTGTATTTCCAAGAAAGTCTTTAACAATATTTTTAAACGCCAACCAAGCATTCCTTTCAAGTTCGGTCATTGTTTTAGTGAAATTTTCATCTTTAACGAGTTGCCGAATCTGTGGTCTATCAAACACACCAGCCTTTATCTTTTCATATGACAGGCCTCCTTCAATTGACAAAGCCTTAACAAATTGCTTCATGAGACCTAGTTTTATATGCAAAGGCGGAAATACAATATTTTTTCTGTCGACAAGTGGCTGATTTAAAATGTTTGGATCACCAGGTCTTAGGTCAGAACTTGGCTGCCAGTTAGATTGCACCCAATGCTTCTCACGAGATCTGCTGTCCCACATGCACAAAAAACAGGGATACTTGGTATACCCGAAACAGACCATTTTAAGGTCAACACAGATGATCCATTGGTGCATGTTATATTGCAACAAGTCAATGACTTTTTTATGTCGCCATATTCTTCACGCAATGAAACTGAATGACTCACTCCTAGGTCGAAGAAGGTTCGCCGGTAGGAGAGCAGTAGTGACTTTTGTGATTCGCGAAGCTAGGTCGGATGCGCAACTGTAGAGAAAAAAATTGACGTGAAAAAAGAAAAAACTAAATAAAGTTTTGGAATTAACATGTCAATTTACGTATAAAACAGCTTAAATATCGAACTCAACAGAAATTATTTTTCAAATTGTTCCCCAGTGTTATTCTTCTCAATGTAATAATATGCACTTCTTGGGGGATGTATGCATTTTTCTTAAGTTCTTCTCAGTCTTGATTGCAGAAGATAATCTAACAATGTAAGCTTTTTTAGTAATATTTTCGATCATGATCATGTTTATCAAAATAAATGAAAATGAAATATTCGATATGTCGCTGAAAAACGTTCTGCAAATAATAAGAATCACAACTTAATTATTATAAATGGCTTTTTTATTCTCCTATCGTATTAATATATTTTATCGATTGTCGATATCTCGATTGAATCGATAATCGAAATACTTCAGAAATCTGAAAAAAAGACGAAATACGTCAGAAATGGCGATATTAGATATTTCATATACATAGTGCATTGAAGCATATACTGTTATGATCAAAACGCTTATTATTGGCACACATTTATCATTAAGCGGCCTGCTAACTCCATTGAATTGTTTCTATACACTTAAATTGGCGTCCAAACTAAGTGACTTGCTTTCAACTAAGGGAATATTCAAAAAGTCACAGGGTGCCATATCTGGTGAATATGGTGCCTGTGAATTGGTGTTTGTATTTTTAGTGAATAATTGACGAATAATTATTGCGGCGTGCGATGATGCTTTATCGTGATGCAGAAACCTTGAATTGTTTTGCCACAAGTCTGGACGTTTTTCATTTGAATGAACTTACGCAAATGACGCTTAGCTCATAAATAACATTCTCTATTAGTTGTTAGGCTAGTTGGACGGAATTCATTGCGGGCAATATCACAGTAAATTCAAGAAAACATTGAGCGCCTTTGATGTGTTTTTTTTCGGTTTTGGTTCATCTTTAGCACTATACTTGCTTGATTGTGGAGCTGTTTCTGGGTTATAAGTATAAATCCATGTCTCATCATCAGTACTTGTGCATTTTAGAGTGTCATCATCTTAAAAAACCATCTCTTCAGCAACTTAAACATGACTGTGTTTTCAAAACAAATCCCGAAACAAGTCTTTGAATTCTTCAAAATTGATTACATTGATCCAAATGATAATCCAGGTATATATATATATATATATATATATATATATATATATATATATATCGTCAGTTACTCAGTACAAGATGCTTGATTTCGGTATTGTTTTCTTTATTGGTTGGCTTGTAAGGTCTTTCTGCACGAGATTCATCTTTAATAGGTAAGGTGGATGATCCAGTTCTTTCCATCCAAAAGACCTGATGTGATCTTGTGTTTATGTAGAAACATGTGGTCTTACATGGTCATGGAACAGCATGACACCGGCACTGTCTGCCACATCGCTTGTTTTGTATGACACGCCTGAGTTTTCTCAAAATGACACAATACGCATAAGAATTGATTGTTGTGCCTCTTGGCATAAAATCCACCAACAAAACGACTTTCCTGTCTCAAAAGACAGTTGCCATGATCTTTCGTGCTGAAATTGTTTGGCTTTCACTCTGATTGGCGACGATGTGTGTCGCTATTCCATTGACTGTTGCTTGGATTCAGGAGTCCTGTGAGACACCCAAGTCTCATCTCCTGTAACGATGTGGTCTAACAATTCATCACCTTCCTGATTGTATCGTGTTAAGAACGGTATAAAGCGCAGCCCAATCTCTTTGTTTTGTGATGGTCAGAAAGCAGTCACCAATCAACCGAAAACACAATTTTTGATAATTCAGTTTCCTCGAAACAGTGATGTACAAAATTGACCTTGAAATCTGTTGAAATTCACTTTATAACTTTGAAATCGTGAATCGTCGGTTTTCTCGAATTTTGTTGTTCACATCAAGAATCAAATCTTCAGAAATAAGAGAAGGTCGGCTAGGGCGTGGCTCATCATGCACATTAACCCGCCCGTCCTTGAACATTCTCACCCCCTTTCGAACTTTACTATCGCTCATAGAATTATCACCGTAAACCTCACAAATCTGACGGTGATTTTTCTCTACTGCCCAGTTTCTTGCATTCAAGAATCGAATTACAGATCGTATCTCATAGTTGGTGGGTGAACATAATATTCTATAAACATGCATTTCTACAACTCAGCACACAGATAGACGATATGGCTGCAAATTGCGCCTAAACGCACGCAACGCATGCTGGGAGCAGATAGGCACTGCCCACTGCGGAGATTGCGCGTCATTTTCATATTCACAAACAGACCTTAATTAAAAAATACCCCTCGCACTTGTTAGTTTTTTAAAATTAGTCACATCAGCCACCGAGGCTAAATCTTAACGTGGGTTCCAAATCAATTCCAATTATCAATATGTTTTCAACTGTAGGTTTTTGCAACTTTTAGTTTTGCTAAAAGATTACCGACTGGTGGGTGACTGAACATAGAAGAACATGACTGAACATAGAAGACCTCCCAAGCATAATCCGGCTTTATCCAGCTTCGAACCGATGAGACTGAGGTGCATTGCCTTGACGGATTTTACACACTTAGAGACATTTTCAAACAAAGTACAAACATCCACACCGTAAGCGGAAATCGAACTCCCACCACCTTAGCCGCGACTTTCTCAGTTATTAAAACTCCTTCCTTACTCTGTTTAGTTTATTCATTGTTTTAATTAAAACATTTGTAAATTTATAAATACATTTATTGGAATTAGATAGCTAAATATTATTGTTATATAATATTTTGTGAAATTGTTTGAACGTAGTGTGAAATTGTTTTGTCATATTTTCATTTGAATATTCTTTATAAATACTTATTAAACAATGTATATGTCGTTACTAGATATTGAAAATTTAACTGACTCAATCTGGTCAATTACTAAACGTGTTTTCAGCTCCTGTATACATTTGAAAGGACTAGCTGACAAGTTAGTGTAAAATATACCGAATATACATGATAATAACCTATAATTTGGGGTAATATTTTATGGTAAATAATCTTGTTTATTTTTATTTACCAAGTTATTTAGGAATAATTACGGTTTAAATATATCGAGGTCAGTCCACCAATAAGCATTTTCTCATTACCAAGACGAGACATGAGGGCTAATGGTCAGAATAAATAAACTGTTGGCAGGCAATCTGTGGAATCTACGTTTTGCTTGATAAATCTTCTGAACGCCCAATCTATTTGCTTTATTTCAAATATTTCTTTTTAATAAATTTACAAAGAACTGTTGACCATGTTCGTTTGAGTAAGTATTTTTTTTTTCTTATAAAAACGTTTTCCGATAAGAGTATAACGTAATAGCGGCAACAGTGTTTGACATGTAAATGTCACTCAGAGACTGCTATGTTTAGTATATTGTGTCAATTTACCATGGAAAGATAAACGATGCAACAGCGCGTAGAAATTATTCGTATCTACCATCAAAATGCGTGAAGAAGTTAATAGTAGAATAGTACTGCTGAAGAATTTTTTTAATTATCAGAAAAATTTAATATTTAAAAACGACGATCTTTATTATGGCCTTAATATAACTAGTCTCAGGACACTAATTTACGAGTACGCTGAACTAAATATTATTCCTCACCGTTTCAATAAAAATTCAAAGATGGCTGGACGCGATTGGGTATATGATTTCATGAAAAGACACTCTGTATTAAAATTACAAGCAACACAAAGTAGTATAGCTAGATCAATAGGATTCAATCATGCCCAAGTTAACATATTCTATGACAATTTACAGAGCCTCTCTGACAAAAATAGATTTCGGCCTAGCCAAACATGGATGAAAGTGGCATCAATACTCTACCAAAGAAGATTCCTACCTTCGATGAAAGGTAGAAAGCTGGTGGGTAAAATAGATTCAGCTGAAAGAGGTCAAACTATTACATTAGTTTGCGCTATGAACGCCATGGGAAGTTACGTTCCACGTTACGTTGTATTTCGTCCTTAAGAAAAAGAAAAATCATCTACTAAATAATGCACCTGTAGGAATTGGATTGGTTTGCGATTCTGGTTTTATGAATACAGATCTTTTCATGAAATATATTCGTCATAAATTAAAAGGGCAGCCCAGTCCAGGTAATCTACTGCTGTTAATATTATAACAACCACAGCAGCCATCTTTTTTTGCTGCTGTCAATTATTGTCGTGATAATGGCATTTATTTGCTTACCATTCCGTTACGCAGTAGCCACAAAATGCAAATTTTGGATCGTTGATTCTTTGATCCATTGGAAATGAAATTTCCTTACGAGTGAGAATTGGTTATAATCCAGGACGTGTCATTGGACAAACAGAAGTGGCCCATCTAGGTAAGGAGGTTTTTCATAAGGTACCAAACCTCAAGATAAGCACTTCTGTTCTTCCCGATTCAGGAGCATGTTTATTATATTATATATATATATGTCTTTGATTATTAATATCATTTGATTAAATTATCATTATAATATATATATATATATATATATATATATATATATATATATATATATATATATATATATATATATATATATATATATATATATAAATTTAAACCTCAATTAGCATGGAAAAATACTATATCTATAGAATGTTCTAGAAAATAATACTATTTTTAATACTATCGACAAAATCAGCAAAAAAAAATTATAAAAACTTTCTTCCAATGGCAGTTAAAAGGGGACTTAATGTACTTTCAGATACTTATTACATAATATAGCTTTATTTTAAAAAATATATTTATTTAGTTAGGTAAAGTTCACTTGCATGATGCTTTTTAAAAACTAATTCGGTCTCGCTTTTACTCTCTTTGTCGTCGAAAATATCAGCTGCTTCATATAACGCTTCTACTTCAGACGCACAGCGAGTACGAGAACGCGTGTTCATTTTGAGTTAAATAGAAAATGAAAGAAACCTATAAATAAATGTTAAAAAAATTAAAAAACAAGGTTTGCAATAAAAATACTATAGAAAATATAATATTTATGATTTACTCACCACAAACTGTGTCAAGATCGAAAAAAAAACACACTATTTGTGCAAAAAAGTTATTTAACGATTTTTATTTATTGACAAAATACTGACACAACAACAGCACTGGGTGGCCCATAGAATGACTACGGTCGCTTATATTTTTGTTAGTATTCACATCTTAAGATGGCTATGGTGGGGGATCTGTAGTGGGGATAGCAAAAAAATTCTCCCTCTTATCAAATCCCCTCAACGTGACCATTTATGAGGGAAAAACACTTATAATTCATCCCTTATACAGTGCTTCTCTTGAGGGTGAATAATGCTGGTACGGGTTTTAAAATTTCCGGAATATGACCTATCCATAGAAATGTTTTTTCAGAAGATTTCGTGCCAGTTTTAGTGACCATTACTGACATAAAACATTTTTAAGTGAAGGCTCATTTTCATAAAATAATTCAACAATTTCAACGCATTGTTGTATTGTGTACGACAAAAATATCATGCATTACACTTCTGAAATGACACTAGACCTAGGCAGCGGCGGTTCGTGGGGGAAAAAACAGGTGGGGCACGTAAAACCAAATTTTAGAATAGGGATAGGGAAATGCGTCGCAACCAAAAATATTACATTTCTTAGTATCATACACACTTTGCTATATAGACATACGAGTGTAACTGTCAGATATCAAATTTTCAAATAGGCACCTAGATAATAAAATTTTATCTAAGTCCATATTCCTAAATTTCTGAGCAGCAAAGTGGTCGATGACTTGATCATTAACATTTAAAATTCACTTCACAAGTTTTTTTTTCAATAGATGACTTTGCTAACGCGCATAGCCGTTCCTGACCCATAGAGTTCCTTAGAAATGTTTTGATTCGTTTGAGAGTAGAGAAACATCTTTCGCTTTCCACAGTCGTCATAGGGACGGTACACCCACTCAGTCTGCAATTCCATCTGCTGTGTGATTTTTTGGTATTAAAAAGCACTAGGATCTCTCGTAAATTTCGCCATTTTTAACATATCTGATTATAAAAGCCATCTGCATTTGAGCAGATCTATAGGTTGTTTCATCATCCTGTATGGAAATATATTTTGCTGTGTAAATTTCCTTTTTTAATAATTCGCGTCAGACATGCAACATTAAATCTAGTAAATCGTTCGGAATTTGTTTGGAGATGCCTAAAAATAATTAATTTTTAGAGTCTTTTAAATGAGCTTCAAAAATATTATCTATTTCGGCCATCAAATTTACTAGCCATTTGAAAATGACAGGATTTTCTAAAGTGTAGTTTCGTCATGCCCACCTAAGGCAAGCTCAAATGCCTCACAGAATTTGGTACCGTCAATTAACTTAGGCAATATGTAACGATTGCTATTAACAGTTTTATAGTGCTTTTTAATAGAGTCCCGATTTGCACTACCGAGTTGAGAACGAATGCTTGTCTTCCCCAACGTACTAATTTCTAGCTTATTTTTCAAATGTCTTTGTGAAGTAGAATGCGATGACCTTTGAGTCCAAATGTTTCAAATCATTAACATTTTCCGACTTGTGCCAAAATGCACGGAAAACAATAAAATTAATTTTTTGTCTCGCATCGACATAACCACGAATACTTCTCATATACGGTTTTGTTGAATGTGCGTTTTTGAGTAATATTAACTTTCTCCATTTGCAGAACCGGTGTTCAAGATTTTTTATGACAATTCGGTCCTTAAATGTTAACGTGACATTATTTCTATTCATATATTGCACTGAATTCATCTTCACTGTTGTAATCGTTCAAAACAGTCACTTTGCAGCCACTCGAAAAGTCGAAAAGCGCGGTGGCGAAAAACACCTGACTACTGAGAATGGGGCAGCGCCCAAGATATGACGTTATAAATGCGTTTAATCCCCGGATTACGGGGATTACGGGGAAGCGAAGCATTGCTGTCTTTGTTTTTCGTACGCGATAGTAAATAAAACAGTAGCGGCACAAACTTGTCTGTGCCTAAAGAAGGTGCACAGCACGTCTTGAATCGGTGGGCTTCGGCAACCCTCGACCTATTTCCTTACCACGAATGACATTATGGATGTTAGACTATAGAAGTCGCAAGAAGCGTGATCATAGGCACTGAGAATAAATTAATATAAAATCTGAAATTATTTTTTTCACTTCATTTTTAAATTTTTTAGGTAGGGCACGTGCCCACGTGTCCTTATGAATCAACCGCCATTGGACCTAGGTTACTTCACAACGACATCTGTGTTTCATTCAAGAATGAAAAAGAAACCCTCAATTTGAAAGACCCGTTATTTAAAAATATTTCGTAGGTTATATTCTCCGTTCTTCAATGTATGTACTGCCAAAACGGCTTAAAAATTGTATATTTTATCGGTTCTAAAGTTTATAATAACAAGATAATTTATTAAATTAATAAATCAAGAAGTTAGTTCTTGTAAATGGCATTTTTCCAATTCGAAAAATAGATTGTACTTAACGACTTTCTTTTCCCAACAAAAAAAAAGTGGCCAATTAAAAATCTTCACAGAAATGGAGGGAATGATTAAGTCGGAATAGTCATAATTAATAATACAATATTAAGAAAATGTCTTGAATTTTTTTTTTCCTTTAAGTGTCAGTCTTAACGACATTTTGGGATACTAAAAGAAATTTCTCTTCTTTCTGATCGATTGATCTTTAAATTATATTAACTGGCAATTTACTGGAAGCCGACTTCAGAACATGCCACCTTGTTAGCAAATTTTTATGGTCGAATTTGAATATTTTTCCTTACTTTTTAAACTGGACGAGCTAGATGTTTATGGTTTTGTAACGGTTTAATCCAAGTTATAATACTTGTCTAATTTGATTTTCGCTTCTTTATCTAAAATGGGCTACTGTCATTCTATTAAAGGGTTAATTTAGCGGTTTAATAATTCTTCGTTGCCGTCTGCAATAATTTTATTATAGTCGCTCGATAGTATTGATATTGCAACTATTAAAATACTACAGTCGATTTATTTTATATACTAGATAGAAATAATTGTCATGCGAATTGTAGTCGTTTATGTTAGTCTTTCATGCCGCATGTTCTCTTGTTGTGCAGTTCCTCTTCCACTTCTCGATATGAGAACGTTGCTCTCGGTGTAGATCAGGCCTGTTCGGCTCAGCTTCCTTTTAGACAACTAAAAAATCATTTTATTAGGTTAAAACAGCTTGAAATATTTGTCTCAAAATTAATTTTTTGATCAGCAACTGCGTCCACTCCATCTTAGACTCATTTCTGTCTACTCAAATTCGTTGCATATACTCATTCAAAGGCCACGGAGATGCCAATGCCTTACTAGGGATTCACCAAAACTTATTTTGGGTGATTTTTTTTAGAACGTTTGAACTTTAAATTCAAATAAAACAACAAACAAATTAGATATTTTTTTCCTTTTTTTTGTGTTTTTCGCCACGATCTAAAACTCAAAAATATCTGTTCTTATGTAAATAAAGAATCACTGGGTAAAAATATATTATAAATATATTATATAAAATATATTATATAAAATATATATATATATATATATATATATATATATATATATATATATATATATATATATATATATATATATATATATATATATATATATATATATATATATATATATATATATATATATATATATATATATATATATATATATATATATATATATATATATATATATATATATATATATATATGTATAATGGTTAGCAATGGTTAGTTGCTTGACCGTGAGGAAGCCCCACCCATCCATTACATTGGAGGGCACATGTTTCGTCTTTTTGTGGATAGACTCATCAGGGTACCGACATATGTTCTCTCGTCAAGAATAGGGAGTCCATCTCCACAATCAAACAACCCATATTTTCGCCGACCTCTCGTCGGATGGCTTATAAATGTAGTTTTTTGACTTCTTTGGACTGCGTCCAACGAGACAACAGTAGTCAGGAGTTATACACCCCCGACCGTTGGTTATTATATAAGTTATTATATAAAGCCTACCTACTTGCTGGTTCAGATATGTAGAAGACACCTTCATCATTTGGCCACACTGAATAGAATCTTTAAATCTGTTCCTTTCGCATTTGAACAGTATACATTCCCAGGTCCAATTTATAACGTAGACTATTGAAAACAATTCTAATAGCAAAAAGAACAAAACAAGACTTCTCATATTCAGTCTATCGTAAATTTACCCATACAAACCGTTACCTAAATGCGAAATCACATCATCATCCATCCCAATTAAATTCGGTGGTCAAAACTATACTTACCCGATTTCTAAGATTGTTGGACAGGGAACATACGCAAACAGAACTTTATTCCATAGAAACGGCACTAATTCAAAATGGCTATGACATGCGTCAGATAAAAAGACATATCAATAAAGTTCAGGCAACTGGTCATATTCACCAATCCACTAGAGAATTGTCCCAACACCCCCAAGTTCTTTTGCAATACATTAAAGAAGTTACTGATAAAATTTGCCACCTGCTCAGATCCCGTAACATCCAAACGATATTTACAACAGAAAGAAATATATCCAGTTTCCTTAGACCAGTGAAAGAAAATATCCCACAAGAGTTACATGGTGTTTATGAGATTTATTGTTCTGGCTGCTCCCAATCATATATCGGTAAAACCAACAGACGCATCCAAAATCGCATATACGAACATTCTCTCGCAGTACGAAAATCGGATCTCTCCTCAACTCTAGCAGAACATCATATCCAAACGGGTCAGAAAATAGCTTTCGACAAGGCCAAAGAATCGCACCTCTATATTTTTATAAATCCCGCATAATTCGTGAAGCAATTGAGATCGAAAAACGCCCAGACTTAAACCAGAGGAACAACGGTCTTAGAGTTGCAAATACCTGAAAACCTCTTATTTCCAAATTGTCCAACCGAAACCCTTCCAATCAAACGTCTACCTCTCGTCTCACCCTCACTCCTCAACTAAGTTCGACCCCGTTCTTTTCTAGTTGTGAACTCTGGGGAGTAGGCAGATTGAGGCCTCGGTTTAAATCAACTAGATTCTCTTAATAATGGTTTCAAAGGGGAAGCCGAAAGGTCGAGATTTTACAAATCTAAAACACGGTTCTACCCGAGAACCTAGTGAATTTTAATATATATATATATATATATATATATATATATATATATATATATATATATATATATATATATATATATATATATATATATATGTTAGTTCGTAGTGTTTCGCGGTTCCAATAAACGGGACACAAACGATCGGATATACTCCCGGACTAATAGTCTTTTTTAATTAAAATTAATAGTATGTTTTAAATTCTGAAAACGGGAAGAGAAGACCTTCCGAAACAACATTCAAAAGTTTGTATTTATTTTATAAAATGTTTGTATATTTTTTAAATTTTTGTTTTGTTTTTGTTTTTGGTTTTTTACCCAGTGATTCTATATTTACATAAGAACAGATATTTTTGAGTTTTAGATCGTGGCGAAAAACCCAAAAAAAGAAAAAAATATATATATGAATCCACCACAATCATTCAGACAATAACCAAATTAGATGCCTTGAAACTATTCATTTTATGTGAAATAACATTTAATGGCATTAATGTTTGAAAACAATTTCGGACGGGGCGAAATATCCGTCGCGGCTACTTCTGACAAAGCGCATTCTGTCAATCCAATTTCAGAGCACTTTTTCATTATAATTTATATATTTCATTAGCCCGGACGCTAATAAATAAATAAATAAATAATTAATTTGCGTAGGCGTATTGGCATAGGCGTAATTTGCGTAGGCTTTAATTTGCGTAGGCGTATTGCCTTTCAAATGCAAGAATTTAATGACGGGTCGATATTCGATTTTTTCCATATTTATAGAAACACTAACATTGACATAAATGAAATCGACTGACATGTTAAACAACAACTAAGCATCTTATATGGCTGACATTTTCAAGATTATCTTTCAGCCCATGCGCAATTATATTACCAGAATATTTTTGATGAGTAACGCATGAGTATCTTCATGTTGAGCCTGGAAGCTTTTCAGGCTACCCTCGTACATTCCACGGCTTGTAACAACTTAGAGTTTTGCAATCTATGACATGTATTTAACTTGTTCAGACACATTATCGTAATTTCTGATAGACCGGTTATATATATTTTTTTCAAGTTTTCAAGATAATTTTTTTATCTTAGCAAGTGCCGCCGAGTTTCAAGGTTCGGAGTAGGTTCGAATCCTGCTATTTTCGGTTGGATGTTTGTGTTTGCGGGTTGGGATAAAGTTGTTCGCGTCTGTAGCGAAATGCCATACATGCTCCCTGGTTAACACTGAATGAACAACGACGTGGAGTTGCCGGACTGTCGTCTTAGATTTCCCGGCAGGCAATTTGCAAAAATGCAATGTGTCAAAACTCATTCGAAAAAAAATCTTAGCAAGTCTTAATATTCTAGGCGTTTCGTCAATTTCTTTGGCCTCCTTTGTTTGTTTTTCCTTCCATAATTTTCTTTCAACCGTAAGTAACTGTTAACGACAGTCTTGGACCCGTCTATTTTTTCCCCTATTTTTCTGCAATTAAGCACAGACACATAAAAACATTAACTTTCTCTTTTGGATAATCACTTAATCGTTTTTTTGTTGGCATTTTTATTTTAACATGGAAATATTTAGAGCAAATTTTATATTAACACTGATTATTCTATAGAATAGGTAATTGTTTGGAAATCAATATTTATTTGTTGTTATTTTCATTTTTATTTAGTTTCAAATGTTAAATGAGTTTTGTCCTCAAAGAGTTTTCCTCTTTAGAAAAACCATAAATCTTTAAATAATTAAAGTTCACAATTAATTTTTTCCATTTATTTTCAACCTTATAATGGTCGAAATCATACAAGAAGTGACAACAATGGATAAGGGGTACAGTCTGAATGCCGAGCCAATAAGCATGATATACTACACTGATGATACGGTGATTTTAGCAGAAACAGAAATATTTACAAAGGCACCTGCAGAAATTCTATCAATCTAGTAAAAAAATATAATATGCTGACTTCCATCGACAAAACAAAATGAATGACCTTTTCTAGTCGATAAGATGCAAACTTGTAATCGATGACAAACCAATTGAGCAACCAATTGTGCAACCAATTAGCAATGACCCAGTAAATGACTTAAACGTACAAGTCAACAATGTCTCGGCAATATCAGGTTGCTTAAGAGATGTTATCTGGAGAAATAGTCATATGCATATTGAAAGTAAAATACGGATTTACGAGACTTGTGTAAGACCTGTTCTAACCTACGATATTGAAACCCAAGCTGACAAACAAAACCACAATAATTTTACGAACAGCAGAGTTGAAAACTCTAAGAGCAATAGCGGGAAATACGCTTAGAGATAGAGTGAGAAATAGAGACATAAGAGCAACATGCGGAGTAGGGGATATACGAAGATATTGTCGATACCAGGTGGAAAGAATGGATCAGCAAAGACTGGCAATCATCGCTAAAGACAGCAAGCCAGTGGGAGCAGAACCGCAGGTAGGTCATCTAAGAGATGGAAAGATAGTTGGTTATCTACCAGGTCTGTAAATATGAAACCGGGATTTGCCCATAGATGGTCTTAGCTGTCAATGTAGTTAGCGTCAAACCTTCTCATTGGCGCCATTTCCTTGTTGACATGTGACAAAGATTTTCAACTTGTAATAAGTTTCATACAACAGCATATATTGTAATAGCGTTGATGACATGTTGAATTTTGTGTCTGGAAACTACGATTTGTGGATAGCATTGATTTTCTGCTTACATTTTGAAGAAAACTGCTGCAGAATCGGCTCGAATGCTTGTCGAAGCTTACGGTGACATGCTCTTGGTAAACCACAGTGCTTTGAGTGGTTTGAAAATTTCAAAAGTGGCCATTTTGACGTGAGACGAAAAACCTGGAAGACAACCGAAAAAGTTTGGAGACAACGAATTGTACGTATGGTTGATGAGGATGACGCTCAAACGCAACAACAATTCGTGGATCAATTAAATGTTATACGAGAGGCGGTCTCTATACGTTTGAAAGCCATGGGAATAATTCAGAAAATGGAATAATGGGTTTGACATGAACTGAATGATAGACAGCAGGAAAAGCCAAATACCACTTGCGAAATGCTGCTCGCCAGGTACAAAAAAAAGTTATTTCTCCATCGAATTGTGTCTGGCGATAAAAAGTGGATCTATTTTGAGAATCCTAAGCGTATGGGATATGGGTAACTCCGGACGAAGCATCAACATCGACTGCCAGACCAAATCGCTATGGACGGAAGACATTGCTCTGTGTATGGTAGGATCAGAAGGGTGTGATCTATTATAAGCTACTAAAACCTGGCGAAACCGTTAATACTGAACATTACTGACAACAAATGAACAATTTGAAGCAAGCTTTGCGTGAAAACCGATCCGAATATTAAAAAAGGCAATACAGAATGATTTTGCTTTATGATAATGCACCATCACACAGCAAAACTGGCCAAGGAAACGTTTGAGGCGATTAGTTGGGAATACTCTCGTATGCGGCTTACGCACCAGACTTGGCACCATCCGGTGACTACTTACTTGCATCGATGGGACGCGCACTTGCTGAGCAGCGCTTCACTTCTTACGAAAATGTCTCGATGACTGGTTTGCCTCAAAAGAGTAACAGCTTTTTGGCGTGGCATCCACAAATTGTAAGAGAGGTGGAAAAATATATAGCAAGCGATGGGTATTACATAATAAAATATTCATTTCATACAATAAACGTGTACTTTCTATACAAAAATCCCGGTTTCATATTTATATGCCTGGTACATCTCAGGAAAGCTATGAAGATCGAATTATTCGAAGCATTAAAGAGATCACCAGGTCTCCTTAAATAATAAGACGATTAATTTATTTAATACATTTTTTATGCAATTCTTTACTAAAAATGGAAATAAGAATAATGTATATAATATTAATTTTTCAAAAGAATATGTTATATTTCTTTTTGCCCTGAAAGTTTTTTTTCCATGGCTTTGAATGCATGCGTCCGAACTTTGCAGCACGCCATCTAATGAATCATAATAAATAATAATTATCATAAATATTAAACATACTAGCGTTATCTCTGTATCTGGCTGAGAACTTCTTGAGAACTGAGTTTTTGTAGTCATATTTGTGGTTTAACACTCGCTTCTCAGATGCTTAATTATTAATATATCGTAATCCTTTTTAACAGCCTTTATATGAAATAGAATATTTTAAAGTGCACTTTAATATAGAACATTTAATTGCACTTATAAATGATATAATAACGTACAATTTAAGGTAATATATCGTTGTAAATAATCCAGTTCGATAATGTTCAACCGCTTGTAACTTTTATGTACCAATTTGTATAGGGATAATTATGGCCGCTTAATAGAGGGGCATTGGGAGAACATCGAGGTCAGTCGAGTAGTAAGTATTTTCTCATTATCAAGACGGCCACGATGGATCGAAATTAGAGATTTACTCTGTAATAATTGTAAATAACGTTGACACATGAGCTTTTAGGAAGCTGTTTAAATTTGTTTGTTTGAAACAATTATTCTAAAAATTTAAATAATGAAATTTTACATTTACCAGTGATTATATTAAATAGCTATAAGGAACAGAATATTAATATTTTAATTAAATTCATATATAGTTGACTGAGTACTTACTACTACGATCAAAAAGTCAGGCGATTTTTGTTTAATATTCGTGGGAATTTGTTTCTTAAGTTAAAATGACTAGTTTAAATTGTTAGTTTTTGATATCTGACAAAAATTTCATATCATTTCGTTTGTTAAGTTAAAAATTATATTGTCTTATATAATTGTGATATCGACTTCAAATAAACCTATGACTCAGTCATAAGGACGAAGTTGTACCTAGCATTGAATGCGCTCCAAGTCCCGAAGAAGATCATTGAAATGACAAAGATGACACTAAGGAAAACAGAATACAGAATGGTGGTGGAGAGGTGGAGAGGTTTTCCATTGAAAAACCCGAAGTAAGAAAGGGACTGAAACAAGGGCATCCCCTGTCTACAATACTTTTTAATGCTGTGTTAGATGTAATTCTCCGAGAAAGCGGAATAAGAGTAGGAGTAACAAATTGCAAAAGCAAGAGCCACATATTAGTATACATAGACGACGTGGTACTCATGTCAAGAACAACAAGAGAGCTAGCAATAATTTTTAGACTGTGAAAAAAACCGAAAGAATACGTTCTGCACTGAAAATGATAAAATTTCTTGTGATGGGAGAGGATGTTCTTTATTATTTCTATCGTCCTTCTGTCTAGCTCTCGTTTTTCTAGTTCCTTCCTATTCTTATCCGATCAAACATCTCTAGATATAAAAAAATATATATGAAATTTATATTATTATTTATGAGTTTTTCGCTGGCTGATCTGATTATCAATATTAAATCTTGTGTGGTTTTTCCAGTTTTAAATCCACATTGAGATTCCTCCATCATTTTTTCTAGTTGATTTCTTATATGATTTTTGTATTCCACTCTTTCGGTATCATTTCTGGAGTTATGATGTCTCTTCCTGGTGCTTCTCCCAAATTCACTTTTTGATTGCCTTTGTTACCTCCTCTTGTCGTATTATTTCTGGTTCCTCTATATCGATCATATCATACTTGTTTCAGATTCTGATAATTTTTCTTATTATTGTCTCCATTTCCATTATTTGAGCTGCTTCAGTAATTACCTTTCCATTTTTATCTTTAAAATCTTTTCTCTTTCTCAGTTGCTTTAGTTCGTCATAAAATAGTTTCTGGTTTTCTTTAAAATTTTTTGACATCTTTTTTTCCAAACTTATCCCGTGCATCTTTTTTTTCTTTCTTTAATTTACAATTTTCATTTTTTTTGCCTTTCCTTATATTCTTCATAATCTTCTACTTTCATTGTTTATGAATATCTTTTCCGTTTTTGCTCTTAATTTTCAGTTTAATTCACTATCCCACTTT
The DNA here is from genome assembly GCA_031761425.1 of Cosmopolites sordidus. NCBI lineage: Eukaryota > Metazoa > Arthropoda > Insecta > Coleoptera > Curculionidae > Cosmopolites > Cosmopolites sordidus. The sequence goes on along the minus strand of JARFXV010001901.1, from coordinate 361,554 downwards.
TCTGTTCTCTTTATGGTTTTATTTGCAAACTTATTGTAACACAACTTTCTTCAGCAGCTTCTGGTATGTTTTTGTGGTATGTTCGGTCTGGTCCGTGTGGTTCCGTCAGTGTTTACTGAATATGAAATATTTTTTGATTTCAGATTTCCCTCATTTTGTAGTATTTTATTATCTTCTATAGTTTTTTCCGCCTTTATGTGATGTTTATTTGTCTTTATGTACATTTTCAGTAAATAATTATCACTTCTTCTGCCTGATTGTCTTGTGACTTTTACGTCATTTATATTTTAAAATTTGTTCTTACTTATCAAAAAATAATCTACAACCGATGTTTCGCTCCTATTAGGGTCCTCATTGGTATATTTACGTCTTTATGTTGAAATTTTGTGTTTCTTAAAAACAATAACGTTGGTATAATATGGAGTTAGAAAAATACCTCCCAATAGGCCTCCTATCAGTAATGTACAAAGTTTTCACCAAGATAATATCTAAAAGAATATTAAGAAAACTGAATGATGCACAACCAACAGACTAGGCAGGATTTAGAAGTGGATTCAGTACAATGGGTATATGCAGGTTGTCCAACAGGCCATAGAAAAGCATAATAAATACACCATGCCACTGTGCTTGGCTTTTATTGGCAATGAAAAGGTATTTGATTCAATTTCAACGCAAGCCATAATGGATGCATTGCTTAACCAGGGGAGAGACAGATCCTATGTGAACCTACTGGGATCCATGTATGAGGAAGCTACAGCTATAATGCACATGAATGACCTTGAAGTTAAAATCAACGTAGAACGGGGTGTACGGTAGGGTGACTTAGCACCTGTTCTTTTCTCAGCCTGCCTTGAAGAAGTATTCCGTAATCTGGATTGGGAACAGGAGGGAATAAAAATCATTGGTGCAAACCTAAGCCATCTTAGATTCGCAGATGATATCGTTCTCCTCTCACAAGACCCATATGAGCTACAAGAATTACAAAGGGCGGAAGAACCATTTGGTTTGAAAATAAACCTAAATAAGAGTCAGGTTATGTTCAACAAATTATTTTACAAAGTATATGAATATGTATATACAGCAGCGGTTAGTGAGGAAAAAACAGGTGGGGCACGTATAACCAAATTTTAGAATGGGGATAGGGAAACGCGTCGCAACCAAAAATATTACATTTCTTAGTATCATACACACACTTTGCTGTGTAGAAATACGAGCGTAACTGTCAGTCATAAAATTCTCAAATAGGTACCTAGATAATAAAATTTTGCTAAACTCACCATTGGACCATGACCATTAAATCTGTTTGTAGTTGAAGTCCATCCTCTTAAATTTCTGACCAGCAAAGTGGTCAATGACTTGATCATTAAAATTTGAAATTGGCTTCACAAGTTTTTTTTTTCAATAGATTGCATTGCTAAGGCGCACAGCCGTTCCTGGCCTATAGTGTTTCTTAGAAATGTTTTTATTCGTTTGAGGGTAGAAAAACATATTTCGCTTTTCACAGTCGTCATACGTTCATGTACACAAAACAGTCAGCAATTTCACAGATTCACTAAATGTTAATGTTAAATTGTTTTAGATAAACATTTGTAACAACGGCAGAGCCCCACTGTGTTTCATAGAATCGCCCAGTGGCGTACATTACCGAAAGTTCACATTTTAATTTTAAGTAATTTACGTTTGCATACAGGTTACATACAATTTTAATGTCTTTATATGAAAAGATGGCTCGATATTCACCAAATTTTTCAGTTTCAAATAAATTTGTAACAGTTAGCTATACATCGAAACTAAATCGTTCATTTTTATACCATGAAACTTTATGGTTAAGGTATCACAGATTTCCTTGGGTCCTCCTTTTCAGTAAATTTCCGTTTCTTTCTGCGATTCTCTATGATCGTTATAGATTCTTCACCAGTTAAGTTACCAAATTCTTGATTAATTTGTATTTCTATATTGTCTCTAATATTTTGAATGGCTGTTACCAAATTCTTCTTAAATTTAAGTGAATGTAGTTTGTAGTGTTTGTGGACATGTTTTGCAGTTGACCAAATAGAATGTCGCATTATTTTATTGAAGAAAAACAACCAAAATTTAAAATTATCATCCACCAAATAATTTATTAACCCCTGAGCTTGATTAATAGAATGTTTTTCCGACTCGGCGTCCATAATTTCTTGAACGCATGTTTGTAATTCTTCTTTGTAAATGTAAACAGTATTCACACATTTAGACATAAAGTTCCATCTGGTAGGGGCCACACGCCTATCCAGAAAAGTTGTCCTTTTGGATGATCGAGAAAAGAAAGCGGGAAACGCAGACATATTTGCAAAAAACACCTTTACACCTTTTTCTATTGTACAATTTTCAATTGATGATTTAATTGATGATTTTTGATGACAATTCGGTCCACAAATATTATTGCGACATTATTTCTATTCATATATAGCACTGAATTCATCTTCACTATTGTAATCGTTCAAAACCTTCACCTTGCAACCACTTGAAAAGTCGAAAAGCGATATATATATATATATATATATATATATATATATATATATATATATATATATATATATATATATATATATATATATATATATATATATATATATATATATAATATATGCAGTGTTAGAATTCTTTGAACTGCGTCCAATGAGACAACAGTGCTGGGTGTGGTGTCATCAGACACGGACTGTTGGGTTCCACAATGTCATGTGGAACACATAACAACCTGCGTCTCCGCCTTTATGAGCATTTTGTTGATTGTTTAACTGGGGGCGGGCTCCACCCATCCAAACAATCAACAAAATACTCATATATATATATATATATATATATATATATATATATATATATATATACATATATATATATATATATATATATATATATATATATATATATATATATATATATATATATATATATATATATATAAATATATATATATATACATATATATATATATATATATATATATATATATAAATATATATATATATATATATATATATATATATATATATATATATATATATATATATATAAATATATATATATATATATATATATATATATATATATATATATATATATATATATATATATATATATATATATATATATATATATATATGTATATACTTGTGCCTTTCCCAGATCAGCTCTGACTTGTGTGATCCATGGTACTGTTGACTTGACTCTTTGTATGTATGTAAGAATTCTGTTGGTGAGTCTTGTCGGTGGGAATCTACTGATATGTCCATAGAATTTCAACCTTCTTTTTCTTATGTCCGCCGCTACGTTGGACATTCTCTCTGTAGTCTTTCGAGAATGTGGTCTGTATCCTTCTTCTGTCAGTTTTGGACCGAGAATTGTCCTCATAACTTTGTGATCTTCTTTTAGTATGTTTTCTATGCCGCTTTTTGTACGAAGTGTAAGTGTCTCGCTTGCGTATAGTACTTCTGGTTTGATTACTGTGTTGTAGTGTCTTATTTTTGCGTGTGTGGATATGCATTTCTTATTGTAGATATTGTGTGTCTTGCCGTATGCCCTCCTCATCTTCTGTAGTCTAGTCTTCTGTGCTGTTTTCTCTCCTCCTGTGGGTTCGAGGATTTCGCCCAGGTATTTGAAGTTAGTGACTTTTTGCCGCATTTGCTGTTCAAATTTTTAAAATCTAATTTTGAGCAGAAGAATTCGGTTTTTTGAAAGGAGATTTGTAGGCCAACTTTCTCTGCACATTCTTTGAGGACTTCGATCTGTTTGGTTGCTCTTTTTTCATTGTCTGCGAGTATAGCTAGGTCGTCTGCCAGAGCCAGGCATGATATTTTCCTTGATTTTTTGTCCTTGATTTTTCAGTTCTTTTTCCCATTTCCTTATGAATTTGTCCAGGACCAGGTTGAAGAGGAGTGGGGATAACCCTTCTCCTTGGCGCACTCCAGTTTTAATCAGGAAGGATTCGAAATTTCTCCCATAAATTTTACTTTAGAGGTTGTGTCAGTCAGTGTACTGCTTGTTTAATCGTAGTGTTTTGGGGTCGAGTCCTTGTTCTTCTAGGATGTTGAACAAAGATTTTCGGTCGATGCAGTCTTATACTTTCTTGAAGTCCATGAACGTGCAGATGATTCGGACGTTCCTGATAGCTTTGTATTTTAGTATAGTTTTTAGGTTAAATATTTGTTCAGTGCATGAGCGACCAGGGCGAAAGCCTGCCTGGTATTCGCCAATTTTTCTAATTGTTCTTGTGTTTTCTGGAGAAGGCATGCTGAACGGATTTTGTAAGTGACTTGTAGTAAGGAAATTCCTTTGTAGTTGTTCACATCTGTTCTGTCTCCCTTCTTGTGCGGTGAGTGAATAAGAGCACATTTCCAATTATCTTGTAATTTTTCTGATTGCCAAATGTTCGTGATAATTTGCGTAAGTTCCATCAGTGAATTTGGTCCCAGGATTTTCAATAGTTCCGGGATGATACCATCTTCAGTGGATGACCTGTTATTCTTTATATATATATATATATATATATATATATATATATATATATATATATATATATATATATATATATATATATATATATATATATGTATATATATGGTTACAATATTATTGAGATTTGGTGCATTTGTCGCTATATTCTAATAAATCTGTATTATGGCAAAATATACAGTTACTCGCGTTACTGTTATATTTTTTACGTAATTTTAAATTTGCCCACATCTTGTAACACCATAGGTATTATATTATTTAATATTCAAACGGGGTGAAATATATCATCCAGTATGCGTTTTTCTAAGCTTCCTATTCTTATGTCCATTTTTACATATGCATGACAAACTAATCTATTTACATTTAAAAAACTCAAAGATTATAAAATATTTCCATCGAATAAATGGAAAGGAGAGTGCGGTTTTGGAAATGACATTTTTCCAACTTAAAAAACAGAGTACACATAAAGGCTTTCTTTGTTCAACAAAAACGTGATTAATTATAAATCTTCAAGGAAATGGAACGGATAATTAGTTAGAATAGTCACCATTAATAATACGATATTGCGAAAACGTCTCGAATTTTTTCGTTTGAGTGTCAGTTGGAACGATATTGTAGAATTTTTAAAGGAATTCCTTTTCCTTCCGGTCGATTGATCTTTAAACTAATTCCTATCTTTCACTCTGAAGTTATTGGCTATTTGACGGGAAAAAAAACTAATTGCAACATTATTTTATGGACTATTTTATCAAAATTGACTGGTATTTTTCTTTAATTTTCAGTCGTTGTTGCCATCTAAGGCATGTAACTGTTTTGCGTGTGTATATAATAATGTCCATTATAATTCTGAAAATCAGAGGTATATATCACTTTTCAGTATTAAAATCATTCCATTGCGAAGTATTCAGTCGACGGTTTTTAACAAAAACGATAAAATTAATTAAATAATTTGCGAAATTAAGGCAATTAAAAGACATTGTTATAAAAAAGCTTTCAAAGCAACTGATACCGCTTTTGCTATTTATGAAGTAGGGGGGAAGGTGCCGTCTCAATCCGCATAAGTTCCGGGAGAGAGACATGAGTTTTGAAGATAAGGGAGGATCAGGTCGTCCACGGTCTCTTGATGCTGATATTTTAAGAGCAGCTGTGGCTGCCGATAGAACAAAAACTCAGAAACTTTCATGGGAATTAGGCGTATCCCACACTGCCATTAACCTATATTTGCGAAGAATTTGAATGGTGCTGTAAGACAACAGAAGACTTTTTATTTGACCACTTTAAAATTTACGAATTGGATTTTGAACTTCTCCTTCATCCAGCATGCAGCCTCAACCTCGCTCCCTGGGATTTCCATTTATTTTGGTCCACGACTTCCTTTTCGCGAGAAGAAATTCAGGATTCATTGAGGATTGAAGAAAACGTAAAAACTGGCTGTGTCGAGTTTTTCGTCACCAAAGGCTCAACGTGGTACCGCAGATAGAGTTACTGGTTTAAAAATGTGTTAAAGTCATCGAACACATAGAAGACGATATATTTCAAAGACGTGTGAACCTGTCTGAATATCATTTAATTTAAAGACTTATCACATTTAAACACATTCAAACACATTTAACCGTAATTTTGAGACGGGGCTTTCAGCTTCGAACTGGATTATCAATCTTTGGTTTGTGTTTAGTCTTAAGGTTAAGCATGTAAGCCTAGTTCTTACTCATACAAGTGCTAACCGCAACAAGCGACCCTGGATCTTGATGTCTGAGCCGTCGGATTACATAAGATGCCAACCTTCAGGTCGAATATCATTTTGACTTTTAGAGATACTTCGGTCTCTGGAAACTTACCATCTGGCGAGTGACCAACATAGAATATCTCTCAGAAAACATCCGAATTTACTCACTCTCGAACTCATATGACTGAGGAAGAATCCGAGAAAGAATGATTTTACCCACTTGCATATTGAAGTAGATCATGTAAGTCTGGTCTTCCCTCAAAGGGTCACCCATCCAAGGATTAACTACAACAGGGATCGCTATATTTTGATCTCTGATTACAGGAAATACCAACCTCCCGGTCGACTATCATTTGCTTGAAGACATTAACACATGACTTTTACTCGATTCAAAGAACCTACTTATTCTTACGTACCATAGTGGTTTTAATTCGCTCAATATCACTTATACAGAGTCCGTCACTCGAAGTGTTACCAATTAGAAATGCTGAGGTTTTGTCAATTATGAATGTTTTATTTAATATTTTTAGATAAAGTTGAAAATACATTAAATTTTATGAAAAACATCTTACTGTTCACTATGGTATGGTAGGGATGATGGCATCAAGTCTTCCTCTGAATGCATCGCACGCTGCACGAATATGAGCCTGCGGAATTCGTTGCCATTCCCGACGATTCTCGAAGCTCTGATTCAATCTGTTCAAATTGTCATATTTTTTGTAGACGCCTTAACCTCTAAAATTGACCATATGTCCGTATTCATGTCTGGTGAGTATGAATGCCATTGTTGCGAAGAAATGAACTGTGGAACTTGATTTTGTAAAAATTGTTTTGTTAAATTAGCTTTATGGGATAGTTCCGAGTCCTGCAGAAATGCCCAATGGTTGGAACCAAATTGTTTGTGTGTATCAACGCTTCATTTAACGCCTTTTGCTGGTACATTTGCTAGTTCACTTTAACGCCCTGATCGATAAAAACGAGCAGACGGCGACCATTTGTAGTTTCAGCAGCCCAAACCATCACAGAAGCAGGCGTTTGTTTATGCATAGCAACTCGGTTATCCAAATTGTAGCTGGAGTTGTCCTTCAGCCACACATGATCGTTAACGCATTGCTGAATAGTGAACATTTTCTCGTCAGAAAACACCAAGCTTGCATGCTTTTCAGTCTTGTTGCCTTTTGTGCCGATGTTAAATCTTGTACTTTTTGTATCTTGTAAGGTTTCAACTTAAGTTCATAAATTTGCTGTGCAGCTAGACAAGGTCGTCAGATGAATACCTCCTAAGAACAGCAACTATGGAAGATTTGTAAAAACCGTTATAACAACAGCAAAAAAGTATATACCCCGTGGTGTTCGGAGGACATACGTCCCAGGTTGGAACAGACAGATGGATTACTCTATAAGGAATTCCAGAACAGTGGAGACTATAAGATAGCGGACGAGCTCCTTAATTGTCCGTATACAGAGCGCCGCAAAAAAATGGAGAAAAACGACACAAAAATCGTAACATGCACAAGTCTAGCAGGAAAGCCTGGAGCCTCCGGAGGAAACTAGGTAGCTCTAACACAACCGCTCGTAACTCATCGGAAGTATCGGCGCACCAAATCATTGCATGAGTTATAGCTCTCTGTAAAGTCACGGGTAGCAAGCAATAGAACGGAGACATTAAGAAAGAACTGACATTCTGCCGACAGACAACTGCTGTCTACCCTGATTACTCCAGACCATTCACCGCGGAAGAGGTAGATAAAGCACTGATAGACACCAAAACTGATAAGGCTCATGGTTTCGATGGAATTTACTCCGAATTCCTCAAAAACTGGGAAACACACAAAAATATGGTTAAGTAAATTCTAACATCCTACTAAGAGGACGTATCCCAGTGGAACTCAAGAAATCCAAAATAATTGCAGTTCCGAAACCAAACAAATCCAAGATATTGCTTGAAAACTACCGCCCGATATTAAGTTCATGCTACAAACTTCTAGAGAGATTGTTACTAAACCGACTAGGCCCACTGATACGGGAACATACTTCTGTTGAACAGCCTGGATTCAGGCCCCATCGTAGCTGTGTGGACCAGGTACTCGGCTTAACAACACATACTGAGGCAGGATTTCAAGAACGGCTGAAGACTGCTGTGGTGTATGTTGACTTGACTGCAGCATATGACACAGTCTGGAGAGAAGGTCTTCAATACAAATTCCTCAACGTGATACCACGCAGCCGGGTAACAACTTTATTAAACAACATGCTTTGGAACAGACCCTTCCAAGTAATAACAGGAAAGAGCAAGAGCCAAATAAGACACCTTTATAACGGGTTTCCTCAAGGATCGGTACTCGTACCTGTCCTGTTTAATCTGTATATTTCGACATTCCACACATAACGTCAACAAAATTTGGGTATGCTGACGATCTAGCTCTTGCTATCCGCAGTAAAACTATAGACGAAGCTAGTAACATATTATCAGAAGACCTGGCTGCATTGGGAAAATATTTCGCTAACTGGAGACTAATCCCAAACATGAATAAAACTGAAGTGTCCTGTTTCCACCTCAATAATAAACAAGCACAACTGGGGCCCCAAGTATACTTCAATAACAGCCCGCTATATTACAATGCCTATCCAAAATACCTAAGAGTAACAATGGATCGAACACTTTCATATAGAAAACATCTGGAGAATATCGCAGCTAAAATAAACACCAGAAATAATATAATGCACACACTTTGTGATACCATGTGGGACACAAACGCATATAACCTTAAACATCAGCTTTTAGCCTGGTCTACACGGTTACTGAATACTCCCCCCCAGTCTGGCTAAACAGCTGCCACGTAAAGATGATTGACACCAAACTAAACGAGACAATGAGAAGAATCAATGGCTGTTTAAGAAGCACACCTCTAACTTGGCTCCCCACTCTGAGTCATATTGCTCGTCCCGCTATCCGCAGACAGGAAAGGCTAGTCAGGGAATACAATAAAATACTATCAAATTTCCACGTCCTTATACACAATCACTTACCTGTTGTCGGCCTGCGGAGCCTGGAGTCTAGATCCTTCCACTGTTATTAGCAGAAAACTACTCGGAGAAAATTTCAACCTTAATGCTTAATGCTAATAATGGAATTCTGAAATATTTCGGGACCGAGACATGCGCCTCATGTCAACAACCCTACAGCACCCTTACCAGGAATGAAGCTTCCCCGCCACGAGTGGAATACACTTAACAGAATAAGAACATCTCAAGGCATATGCCGTGACTCTTTCTACAAATGGAGACTAACTGGATCGCCAGCTTGTGACTGTAGATAATTCCGCATAACCCTTCATCACATCATAGCTGAGTGCCCTCTTACAGCATATGGTGGTGAAATTATTGATTTCTTTGAAGCTACACACTCCGTGTTCGATTATAAAATTTGATGCACTTATTGTGATTTCTTACCCGATGTTGAACATGATTTTATATATTTTTATCCTTTTGTTTTTTTTATATTTTTTATCCTTTTGTTTTTTTATATTTTTTATCCTTTTGTTTTTTTATATTTTTTATCCTTTTGTTTTTTTATATTTCTTATACTTTATATATTTTTAGAGTCTATTTTATATTTTTATAGTTTATTTTATAATTTATAACTTTTTGTGAATTACGATTTAATCTGTTTATGTGCTATATTCTAATGAATATCCGATTTAAATATATGTGAGCCTTACGCTAAATAAATAAATAAATTAAGTTCATATTTCAGTATGCGGAGTACGCTTGAGCCGAACACGTTCAGGTGTTTAGTCAATTTTGCTGCACTCTGACGTGGATATCTTTCACTTCGTGTCCATACCTTTCGAATCATCTCTGGTGGTGTTGCGGATTATTTATGACCACCTCCATGGCGTTTTGCGATGCTACCAGTATTATTGTAACGTTTAATGGTTCGATATACAAACATTTTATTAACACGTAAATGCTGTAGCTCACGAGAAATAGCAGGTTGCGTTTTTTGTTTGAATTCAATATTTAATATTTCTTTTCAGTTACGACGTAGAACGATATGCTTATACTTACTTGTTTACACCGTATACTTGTAAATAATATTATAAACTAAAGTCTGTCAAAGTTTGAGAGTGTTGTGGTCAACTGTTTGGCAGCTACAGCAGCATGAAGTTGGTAACAGTTCGAGTGATGGACTCTGTATGTCATAATACGAAGTATATCATACTACATTCAATGAGTCCTTAGAAAAAGATAGAAACACAAATTATTTTAAGTAAATTTTTTTTTCAATATAATCTTTTAACTCTATACACGTTTCCAAGCGTTTCTCGAACATATTTAAACCCTCTAAAAAGTAAGATTTTTGAAGGTCTTCAAAATAAGCATCTCTTTAGACAATGACTTCCTCGTTCGATGTGAACCATTGTCCGCTGAGACATTTTTTAAGTTCGGATATAAAAAAGTCACTGGGGGCCAAATCCGGCAAATAGGGTGCATGTTGTAATTAATAAGTCGAACTTTTTTCCATGATTCTGGCTATTGAAACTTTACAGATGTGCATCCGAGCATTGTCTTGATGGAAGAGGATATTTTTCTTTTTCAAATGAGCACGATTTTTTTTGATTTTTTCCATAATATAATTCCATAATACTCTCCAGTTATTGTTTTTCATTTTTCTAATTATTCGCTGTAGATAATTCCACGTGCATCCCAAAAAACAGTGGCCATAACCTTGCCGGCCGATTTCACCGTCTTCGTCTTCTTCGGAACCCATTTGCCTGTTCAAGGGCCGTCAAAAATCTGTTGAAGGACCGTTGCGTCTTTGTCTCTGAAATGTAGTACTGTATTCATATTTTGCCCACAGTTATGTATCGACGAAGAGACTCATCAGGATTGCAACGAAAAAGCGCCAAAACAGTCTCAGAGTCGACCACACGATTGCGTTTATTCTACATTGAGAGCAAATGCAGCACCCATTTTGCCGAAATTTTATTCACACTCAATTTTTCCTGCAAAATTAAAAACACTGTACCTTGCGATAAGCCTGTGACCTCAATTTCGCATACTTATTCGACCATCGTCGATCACTTAAAACCATGTTGTGGATTTTATCAATCATTTCGGGAGTAGTCACTTCCACTGGACGTCCCGAACGATGTTCATCTTTTGTGGATGTACGGCCACGTTTAAACTCATTTACTCAATTATAAACAGTTGCAAATACAGGAGCAGACGTGACATGAATTTCATCCAAGTAAGCTTTGATCTCTTTTGGAGTTAAGCCTTTTAAATATGGGTGTTCAATCACCACTTGAAACTCACTTTTTTCGAAATAAATAAAAGTTTCTTGCTTCAATCGACAATAAAAATGAAACCATGTGATGAATATGACTGAGACTTTGACAGCTATCTGGTGAATAATGATGCTTACTAAAAACAAATCATTTCCGATGCTATACGCGCCATCTCTTGGATTTTTAAGGACTTTTTGAACAATCCTCGTACTATTTTATGTTAGAGGATAGAATTAAAAGTGTATACATTTTGAAAGCTAAATCTCAAGTTGACTACAATAGGTAACAATTACATTTATAATTCCTATGATTCTTCTTATTATTATTTGAGTCACAAGAATTTTGAACTAATTACACTTTGGAGATGTTATCATTTTATTTAATTATTTGATTTGTCTGCAAATTTAATCCGAAAACTATTATTTTTCTTTATATTAAATTTTTGCTTTATCTCGACGCTTACAGGTGAAGGAGGACTACATATGTTATGATATATTTTTTATGATAATTAGGTTTTTTCAAATATATGTGAATAAAATTACTCAACAATACTCTATAATCGGCTATGCCCTGTCTGAAGGCTCGCATTGTTTCGTAGCTTGCACTTCTCTTCTCATACCGCCAGGTCAGTTTTTCAAGACGACAGATATACATAGATCGCTTAAATCTTGTAGACAACACAAATAATTAGAGAGCCAATGACATTTTTGACATTTTGCACGATCGCTGAACGATAGTAGTCCAACTACAGGAGTATTTCAAAGAGTTATATCAATAGTTGGCAATATTGGCACATCAAAATAAATTGTATTAGAAAATCCCACAACAATGCTGTTTGTCGAACCACGCCTCGTTTAGCGCCTGGGGAGAGCAAACTCATTTTATGGCCAATATATTAGACGTTGCCATCTATGTCTTATTGGCTAAATAGACAAAGTTTCGTTCATACAACTAGAAATTGTTCCATTAATTTTAATATCGTTGTATATTTTTAACAAGGATTTGTTCGCTGCTCATAAACTGGGGAGCTGGTATTCGTGGGTCAGATTATTATTTACGTTTATATTATCATTAACTAAATTATAAAATTGAGTATAAATTTCCAATATATATATATATATATATATATATATATATATATATATATATATATATATATATATATATATATATATATATATATATATATATATAGTTTGTTTAATCTACAAATAATGTCAACCCATTTTAAGAAGAAAATAACAAAACAAAAGACCTGGAGGTGCCCAAACACGTACATGGGTGAATTTCAAATTGACCATGTTGCCAATTCGTACCCCAATTATAAAGATATTTTGAATGTTCAAGTCAGGAAAGTAGCTAACATAGACACGGATTACTACTTGACTAGAATCAAACTTAGTTTAAAACCTCCAAACTTATCCAAAAGAGACTGCTAATACCAAAGTTCGACCCAACGAAAATAAAACCAGCCCTAACAGAAGAGCTTGATAAACAACCAGTACAGAACTGGCAAGAATTGAAACAAAAAATTATTAAAGCAGCCCTAAAGTTGGTTTTTACAAAAACCTAGAACACATCCGTGGTGGGATGAAGTTTGCGAGCAAGCAGTATTAAGCCGAACTAAAGCATTCAAAGATTGGAACAGTCAAAACATCTTTTGATGAATATGAAAACAGTCAACTTAATGAAATAGAAAAAGATTTCCAAAAAAATAATACCCGAAATTTTTACAAATCATTTAAAACTAAATTAACAGGCTATCAACCCCAACGCCGGAAAGGACAAAACGAAAACGGACAATTAGCTCTAAATAACGAAAACACTTGCAAAGAACTTGCGAAATATTTTGAACTACTACTAAACTCTCCTGAGCCCTTAAACAAATTACCAACACTAAACCCTAAACAAACAAACCCAGATTCACCACCGAATGAAGATGAAATAATTAGGCAAATCAAGCGACTTAAAAATAACAAAGCTTCTGGTGAAGATGGAATCACTGCTGAACTTTTGAAATCCGCTGGTCCAGGTACAATCAAGGAAACAACCAAAATTCTAGAAGAAGTTTGGCGAACCGAACGGATTCCGGAAGATTGGAAAGATTCTCTAATCAAACCCACTACACAAGAAAGTAACACAGGTAACACAAGAAAGGATCTAAACAACTACAAAGGCATATTTCTTCTACCAGTTTGTTAGAGCAGTTTCTAGGGAAGAGTGTAAAATCCGACTACGAATTACCCCTCAGCCACGCCAGTCAAAGGCTGGGTAAGGCCCGATGCCTTCTGAGAAGTGTTCTACGTTGGTCACTCGCCAGTAGGTAGGTTTCCTGATAGACTTATGGGTAGGCACATAACCAAGGGTTTATAGCCCGAGGGGGGTGCTGGCCTGGGTTTGTCGGAAGCTGATGACCGTGGTTCGGAACCCACGTTAAGCTGTAGGTCCAGTCGCTAAATACCCTAGTTGCTGATTGCGCCTCTAACCCTAACACTTTACCTTTTTTATTGTTCACGTATGAGCCCTGGTGGACCACGCGAAGTACAGTTAGAGGTGTTTGTTGTTATTAGTTGTTTCAATTACCACGGAATGGTACGAGCAAAAGTTAGGAAACATTATCGAAGAGAACTCGAAAGAATAGAGGGGTAGCGATTTTGAGTTTGCTTTGTCGAACCACATTGCTGTGTTACAAGACTCGGAGGAGATGGAAATAACATATCACTATGAAGAAATCACCCATCATGTGCTTAAAATAACTGCTTCAACACCAGAAGAAAAATGTTTCAAATGTGTGATACCGCTTGATAGCAAACGTCCACGAAGAAGATCGAAATCAGGATGTACTGTTGACATCGTTAAGTATACTGAATCCAATCGATCTAGCACCGCGAAACATGTACCGAATTATATGATTTGTGTCTGCTTGTGGCAATGTATGCCAAGCAGAATGTATTCGTATTCGTTATCTCATACATGTTCTATCGGCACTAAATGGAGATGGAGATCCCGTAAGGCCATCGAGTGTCACTATGTTAATAACTTTTCCAATAACTGCATTAATGACACATATAATTGCACAAGTAAATAATCGAGAAGTGTATCAGTTTTTGTGTTCAAGAAGTTTATGAGACTAAATATAAATATATATATATATATATATATATATATATATATATATATATATATATATATATATATATATATATATATATATATATATGTATATATATACATGGTCGGAAACTGCTTTCGGGAGGCGCTTGTTGTCATTTGATGGCGACTATTGAATTTGGCAAATTTTACGTAAAGCATGGGAAAAATTTCTCTTCTCTTTGAAATCTTTATTAAATATAGATGCCTCAAAAGCTTTAGGCTAAAAAAAATACCTATGTATGTGGTTATTTTTTACTATGTAACCCAATTTTTATCACAAATATGAAATACATTTATAAAAAGCGAGGGCTATAAATTTTTATTGAATGATGTTCAATAAAATTCAGATCATTCAGATATACATTGCTCAGGCAAAATCGGATTTTTTTTTATAATATTCATAATTTTGGGCTTCTTATGTTTATCTTTCAGCAACTTCTTGTTGTTTTTAAACATTACAAATGTTCACTGCTTACTAATATCATATTTAAACTTTGTCATAATATTTGTATTTTAAATTCATTATTTCAAATTATGTTCTCCCTCCTTCAACGTGTTTCTGAACTTTCGATTTGTAACGGTTTCTTCAAACTTTCATTTTAGAACTTAAGTTGAATAGAAAAGTTTAAAGGAAAAGAAATATTCCATTAAATAAATAAAAAAAAGGAGTTGGGTTTTGCAAAAGGCATTTTTCCAAGTTGAAAAATAGATTGTACTTAACGGCTTTCTTTTGTCCAACAAAAAAAGTGACTAATTAAAAATCGTCAGAGAAATGGAACGAATAATTAAGTTGGAATAGTCCCAATTAATAACGCAATATTGCGAAAATGTTTTGAGTTTTCTTTTGATTGTTAGCTAGAACGACATTTTAAGATTTTAAAATAATCTCTTTTTTTTATGGATGATTGGTCTTTAACTTTTAAACAGAACTATCTGCAAACAGTACATGATCATAAACATATAGTCTTGGAGGCATTTTCATGTGATACTAAAATATGTTGATAATTTTTAGTAATAAAAGACTTTTAGTAATATAATCAGCAAACTCTATGCAGTGAAAATGAACCTAAAGGAAACAAAATATATGTTTTTCACGAAATCACTCAATAACAACACACAGCTAATAACAAACAGTAATACTGAGCGAGTGGATAAATACAAATATTTAGGAACTTGGAACTTTCTACTGTTGTAGAAAATAGAAAATAATTCAAAAATTTCAACTATTCGCCTCCACAAATCCTCGATTCTTATTTACGGTATAGAAACTTCTATCCTTAACTTTTTGTCCTCTAGAAATTTTACTAAGAAACCACAAATTTGAAAATGTTTAGCTAAGTTCCGAGTAGCTTGTGTTTAAACCCACATATTGTAGTGGTTGCCTATATACTCAATCTATTTAATAATGTTGCATTATTTTATTCTGTACATAGATGTCAGTCAGTGGAACGCATGCTATTTATCTCCGCTTGTCTGTTTGGAGGTTATAATATATATATATATATATATATATATATATATATATATATATATATATATATATATATATATATATATATATATATATATATACACAGAAATATGTCATATGTTTTTTTGTATTTATTATGTTTATACCAGCAGCTAAGTTGGTCGTTTCTAGTTGAAACTGTTAGTAAACTAATGTTATTTTTTTATTAAAGAAAAAAAAATATTTACTGAAAGAGTATGTGGTTAGGAATAGACAACTTGGAACTTGAAAAACAATCTGGACACAATCAATAGATTATTGTCTTACCAATACTAAGGAGTTTCGAGAAAAACTGGTCCCCAGATCCCGGATAGACTTGAGACAGCGGATATTTTTTACATCTTTTTCCTAAAACTTTGGATGATAAAATCGTATTCCAAACAAACTTATATGCGCTTCAGAGGCGTAGAGGTGACTCTTCATTTATACTAAGTAATGCTAAGGAAAGTGAAACTTTCATTGGCATAAACATTTTGAGGGGGAGAAGAAAGTTACCCAGTTATTGTGAGTACTGATTAGGAAAACCAGAATTAAGAGATCATTACATTAGTTTAGTAATTACTAGAGATTGATTCGCTTGGCTTTTGGGAAGCATATACCTAGCCGACAACTCATTAATGCCTAAGCGCAACTCTTCAGGATATGACAAGCTGTATAACGTTCGTTTATTACTGGATACATTATCTGAAAAATTTTTCACTTATCATACAACCCATCCAAATACCAATCAATTGATGAAATTATGATCCGATTTAAAAGTCATAGCCTTTTAAAATAGTATATGCCCCTCAAATCTATCAAGCCAGGTTATAAAGTTTGATACGCGCTGACGAGTATGGATGCGTTAGCCCTTTTCAAATATATGTTGGCAAAATCTATTATCAACCCAAGAAAGATTTGGGATGTAGGCTAGGTAGATTTAACAAGAGATTTGGTAGGGAAAAGCTACCACATATATTTTAATAATTTTCTCAATTCTGTACAGTTACAAAATCGCTTCAGAAAGCATCAGATATTGTGTGATAAGGCCAAACAAACTGAATTTTTTTTCACAGTTTGTTTGGTCAATGTCGAGGTTTCCACTCAGGCAGGACAGGTAGACAACTTAACTATACACCTTCTTTCACCAATAACTTGTCTCCTCCGAACTCGGTAGTTTCAGTAGCTATCACTCTTTACTAGGGAATTTATTGTTCTTCATCTCTGAGAAAAATCTTTTGATTTCTGCTAAGGCAATTTCTGGAATTCATTCGGATCCCACATTCATAATTTTAATAATGAGTATATTTTCATTGGAATCCATTGTGAAAATTTTCATATTGGGAAAGTTTTTGCTCAAAATTGCAAAACTTGAAAATTTGAAGAATTGTTTCAGTTTTGGGTATTTGACAGTCCAAACAACGCGAATCAATAATCTGACAGCTGATTTGCTTTATTTCTTCTAGTTTTTGATATATGGTTTTTCAAGAATTTTGAATTTTCTTCAACGTTTTTTGTAAATATCTTGAAAACGGCGACATAGCGAATTGCGATTATCGGCGTTCAATTTCCCATTATTTTTTCTACTTATTAGCATATTTTCATTGGAATCTTTTGGAAAAATATAGCCTAAAACTGCAAAACTTCAAAATTATAATTCGCTTATTTGACAGGCGAAACCACGTGCGTCAATAATCTGGCAGACAATTTTTTGTTTCTAAGGGTTTAGCTTTGATGTATATACGATGATGAATCAAATATAAACCGGAATTGTTTTATACATATTTGTTATTTATAATATAATAAAAAAACTATTGATAATTTTTTCGACATAGTCTCCTCCATGCTTTACAAATTTTTCTTAGCGGTTTGGAAGCTTGTGAATTCCTTGCTCGTAGAAACATTTACTTTGGGTCATCAGCCAATTGCGCACAAAGTCCTCAATATTTTGATCGTTGTCGAATCGTACCCCTCCAAGTGCATCTTTGAAGGGTGTAAACAAAAAATCACAGGGTGACAAATGGAGGGTGTTCAAGGGTTTTCCAATGCATATTCTCCAGATTTTCCTTCGTCAAAACCGAACCCATCGGGTACAGATTTTATTGAAATCAAGATGATTTCTGGTTATTGTTTGAATACTTAACCAAAATACCGAAGCTAATACTCACCTTTAAAACAATTTCATGAATAGTGAGCCACCGATCACATTCGATGGTCGCGAACTGCACCAATGTTGTCAGCAGTGGCACTTGACCTGGGACGTCAATTATGACTTACATTTACCACAGTTTCCCATTCAGTTTTAAACTTCTCGGTCCAACCTAACACTTGGATCTTAGACAGGGTATTATGCCCATACCGAACTTTTAACCGAGTTAATATTTCGAATGGTTTAACGCTTTCCTTGGTTAAAAACTTTATTTTAACCCGTTGCGCAACGGACGGTGGAACCTGTTGCTCCTCCATGGCCGTACTGACGAAAAACTAAGTGAAATAGTTCACCGAGCATTTCCGCCAGTCCTAATACATTGCACTATAATGACCTACACTGACAGCCCGCTCGTGATTGGCTGAGGAAAGTAATTGTGAAATTCCGGTTTAGATTTGATTCACCCTCGTATAAAATGAATTCGATGCTCTAAAGGATTCATTTCCTTCAATTTCGATATCTAAAAAAATGAACTGTAAAATAATGAACGCTCGAGATGCCTACAAATCGCCACGATCAACAAATTCATATGATATATGTTCTCAAAAATGCATACGATTTCAAATGTAATGGATTTTTTTAATGAGGAGTCTATCCACCGCATTTTCTTGGTTTAACTTTACTGAAAGTTTAAATATTTTTAAAATATTCCTAGAGATAAAGCGATTTTGATATATATTGAAAATTAGACCAACTGCGTTATGCCATAATTAAGCATTGTCGATTTTTTATTATTTTAGTGTCAATCTATATACTTTAATTATCCCCTCGTAATCATTTGATATACAAAATTCTTATAAGGAATTACCATTGCCACTTTCTAATTATCATATATGGTTGTTTTTTGGGCGTGATTTTTTTTCGAATTTGACCATACGTTGACACATTGACGTTCTCAGAACCAGTTCCAGTGAGAATTCGTCGCCGATTCATTTATATCGAATATGGTTCCCTAGAATATTCGCGTTCTCACTTAAAAAACGTCGAATTCGTTACGATATATCAAGGCCCATTTACGATTTTTGGTAACTGGTAGCTGGAGATCTGGCTCTCATGGGACGCCAGCTTTTATTTCAGTATATTGTAATTTTTTAGCCGTCGAAATATTCATCAACTTTATATCTGAAAATAGTTTAATGACATAATCTATTATTTAACTTCCGCTGTTTTACTTCTAAACCAATATTATAATAAAGGGTTTATTAATAGCAAATACATGATGTCAAAATATCTTGGCGGCCATATTTATAAATAACATTAGAAATGTCAATGCTTTGTCATCGATGCTTTGTCAACTCTCAATGCTTCAATAACGTTTGATGATGATTCAAAAGTTTTACGAAAATAAAGGTAACACAATCGATCTGAGAACGACCTAAAAGTATCTATATCAGGTTGCTTAAAAGATGTTATCCGGAGAAATATTCATATGCGCATTGAAAGTTAAATACAGATCAACAAGATTTACATTAAGACCTGTTCTAACCTATAGTATAGAGACTTGAGCTGACACAAACAAAACCAAAAGTATTCTACGAACAGCAGAGATGAAATCTTTAAGGGCAATAGCGGGAAAGACTTTTAGGGATAGAGTGAGAAACATCGATATAAGAGCTATATGCAGAATAGAGGATATGGGGTAAAAAGAGACAGAAATATTAGGGAGATAATGTGGAGAGGATATATCAGCATAGCACAGCTGAACTGTGGGGAGACCACCTAAGAGATGGAAATATAGTTGGGTATCTACATATTAGGAAAATTATCATAATTAAATAGCCTTTGAAATATTAACCATATTATTAGGTCTACTTAATGAACACAAATAAAATTTTTGAATTTATATACATATAAAATTGTTTTGACTCAAGAACTGAAGCCACTTGCATTTTATAGGCGAATTTGCAGGTGTACCTAGTGTATACTGATTGAACTTTAGAGCAACTGAAATTTGATCCTGATTTTGTAAAAAAAAATCTTTTCGCATGGAGTTCGTTTTTAGTACCATGGCTTTCTGAAGAAGCATTGCTTTTGGTGTGACAACAATCCATAGGGCTTTTCATTCACAAAAAAATACTGTGTGGTATGTTCTATATTAAGTTGATATTATTGTATATTATTATCCAAAACGAGAAAGGATACGTAGTAGAATCAACGGTGAGTGGTACCGATCACTGCAGAATTTGTGGATTCAGGATTAAATGGAATTGATTTAAATGATATGTTGTTCTAAAGGTGCCACAAATTTTCCGAATTGATAATCTCTAGAAATGCGACTGTTTGCTCCAGATGTTCCAAGATGTTCTCCAATGTCGATTTTTTCACGCTCAAATTTGGGCGTTTATTTCCATCACAAAATAAATCACAATAATAATGAAAGTATTCATCGTATTGTATATCATATTATATATCATTAGCTATTATTTTTTTCCATCTTTCTGTCAAAGAATGGATTCCGCAACAAAAACTTTTGGTTTTTAAGACCAACCATTCATCAAGCCAAATTTTCAGTTCCTCGTAAGAATATAAGTATTGTTCTAAAAGTTCCTGCTGCATCGATCGAAATAAGTAGTAGTCCGGTGAATACGGCGGGTGTGGTAGGACGTCCTACTTAACGTTTTAGTTTTAGTAGTTTAAACTACTAAAACAACCCCAAATAGGTTTTTACACATTTTGCAACATGGGGCCTAGCATTCTCATGTTGAAAAATCACTTTATCGTGTTTTTGGGCGTATTCTGGTCATTTTTTCTTCAATGCTGGGTTCAGTTTCATCAATTATTGTTAGTATCAATCGCCCGCAATTATTTTACCAGGATTCAGCAGTTCGTACTACACAGCTCCCCTAGTATACCACCAAATACACAGCAAAGCCTTCTTTCTATGCATATTGCGCACTGGTTGTCAGGTTGAAGGCTGGTCTGGGTCTATCCATAATTTTGGGCGCTTTGAGTTATCAAAATAGATCCGCTTTTCATTACCAGTAACATTTCGACGCAAGAAACCTTTTCTGTCTGGTAAGCAATTTCACAAGTGGTTTTTCGCCTTTCAATGTATCTTTCCTTCAGTTCATATATAACCCATTTTCATTCCTTCTGGATTTTTCCCAATACATGCAGATATTCGAAAATGGTGGATTGGGCAACATTCAATGCTTCAATGGTCAATTGCTTCAACGTATCAGTTGAGTCTTCATTCAATAATGCTTGCAAATCTGCATCTTCAAACTTTTTTCGGCTGTCCTGGATGCTCTGAGTTTTTTATATCAATATCACCACTTCTAAAGAGTTTAAACCGTCGTTCATAAGTTTTTGAGTTTGAGCATGTTCACCATAAGCTTCAACTAATAATCGATAACTTTCAGCACCCGTTTTGAAATGAAAGAAGGTTATTAAACTTACTTTATTATCTATTATCTTACTTATAATTATATATTAAGGTTACTTTATTAAAATGTTTTTTATGGTATAATTCGACATATTGAAAGCTTTGAAAAACTGTGTTTACACAATGGTAATTAATATCGAATTGGCTTAGACCTCATTAGCCTATACCAACAAATGTATTGGTAACGCCATCTCTTAGCAGAATCGGCATTATTAACCGAAATACCTATTACATTATTTTTTTGTACGGTTACTTCAAACGGTTGAATAAACCACGAATACTATGCATTCAAATTGGACGAACCATTCATTCTCCATTCTTCATAACTTCTAATATTTTTAAAACCATTGCATGCTCTGTACAATCTTTATAACTATGATTCTTATGAATTTAATATACAAGTAGGAAGGAATTAATAATAGGTGTACCCATATGTAAAGTCGTTTTTTAATATTGTAGAAAATCTAATTTTTTAAGAGTAAACATAATTAACCTAAAATATAGTCTCCATCGGTATCGTCCATCTCTCTGATAAACTTTATATTTCCTTTTCGTAAAATGAGGGTTATTTAAAGTAAAATATATTATATTATAATATAAAAATTATATAAAATATATTATATTCATTCCTTCTTTTTACACTTTGTTCAGTTGCTTTGAATTTAGTTTTGATAGCTGTCACAGTAGAACAGTTAGTTTTACGAACCAAATGTGCAGCAATCTGACGATACTTCATCCGAAGAATGGGATTGGTGAAGAAGTACTTCCCAGTTTAACTTTTTGATTTTTTTTTGGTGATTTGGTACTAAGGAGTTTTGCAATGTCATACTGTAGAATAACACCTTTTCGATTAACCAGTCTTGGCCGTTGTTGCTGTCATGTTAACTCTATCAAGCAGACAACGATATTCAGCATTTATGGTTTCATTAGGTTTCAGAACCCCATCGTGAATAATTCCTGTAAAATCCCACCACGCTGACAGTACCACATTTTCAGGGTTTTTCCTGGTTTTGAAGTGGACAAAAGTGATTTTCTTGATGTTAACTGCTATATTTTCCTAAGTAGATTGCTGTATATAATCTACTTTTCTTCTTGAGTAACAATTTATTTAAGAAAATGATCTTTGCCTATAGTGATCAAAAGTACATTGAAATTGTTGGAATATTATTTTCAACTGTAAGTTGATATGGTATCCACATTCCTCCTTTTTACACTTTGTTCAGTTGCTTTAAACACCGTTATAATGTGAACCGTGTAGTTGTAACCTTTGTGGTTAATTGCTGGCTGGCTTGTTTGGGATTAACTTCAATTTCAGCTAATAACAGATCTTTATCAAATCCAACAGGTCTCCCGATTTTTTATCGTCGAAAATATCGAAATCGCCGTTCTTAAAATTTTTAAACCAACGTTGACATGTTCTGATACTTAAGACACCAGGATAAACAAAATAAATGGCATTTGTGGCATCAGAGGCATTAATATGTTTTTTAAATTCATGAAGCATTAAATGCTTTCTATAATATTAAATGAATCCATAATTTGCGCTTTCGTCCTTCTTTTTTTCCTAATTTAATCAAGCATACTAACTATCAATATATTTAACTAGTATAAAGGCTATGATATATATAAATTGAAAGAATTGTAAGTAGATGGCATAAGTAATACATAAGTTTTCATTTTGGTACATTCTTTATTATTCATGGTTAATCTAAGACAAAATATTCGTGTAATATATATATATATATATATATATATATATATATATATATATATATATATATATATATATATATATATATATATATATTGTAACTTTGAAAATTTTTACATGAGCCCTCGTAATTATTTGATAAACAAAATTCTTAGGCAGGAATTACCATTGCCACTTTCTAATTATCATATTAGCTTGTTTTTAAGTGTGTTCTTTTATAAATTTTGCTTGACCATACGCACGGCGATGTTTTCAGAACCAGTTCTAGTGACAAATAATTTCGTCGTCGATTTTCTTATATTGAATAAGGTTCCTTAAAATATTTTCGGTCTCGACAGTTCATGATGTTATGAAACATCAAGAATCATTTACAATTTTTGGCGACTGGTAGCCGGAGATCTGGTTTTTATAGGACGCCGGCTTTTTGTTTGAGTGGACTGCGATCTTTTCTGACCTTGAACATATTCATCGACACTACTACTTAAAATGGTATAATGATATAATCGATGTTTTAATTTTTAACTTTATTAGCAGTTTATTTTTAATAACAGGATTAAGAGGACATTGCCATTGTTAAATGTAGAATGAGTACGAATATAGCAAATTACCATCGAGAATTCGCTTTAATTAATACAAGAAATTTCCAAAGCGTTATATCATCAGGTAAAATTAAGAAGAAAATATAATAAAATTCTTAAGCTAAGCTTAAGCTAAGTGTGTGTGCATGTGTTATATTTCATAAAAAAGAAAGGAAAATTTCAAGGAATGATTTCCTTTGTAGAAATCAATAATAAATGAATTAAACAGGGAACTCCAAATCAATCCAAACACGATATATTTAACCTGATACTGGAAGCTATTTTAGGGATGATAAACATGTATAACAAAAATATTATAACAAATGTCATTCAACTAATAGAGAAGCTAGAAAGTTCAGATTATTGATCAATGAAGAAAAAACAAAATACATGAGAGCGGGAATTTCAGAATAGGCACACCTATCTAATAACAAAGAATAATAATTTTGAGACAGTATGGACGTTTACTTATTTAGGAACAATAATAGGTCCAAATAGGAAAAAAAGGACAAAAGAAAGAATACTGAGATTGTTATCAGTCTTTGGAATGAACCGAATACTGTTAAGATTTGAAATACTATATAAGAAAACGAAAATTATATATATAAAGCGAAATGAAAAATAGAGCAAGAATTAGGAGGAGCGAATGATAGGGGAAATGATATATAACGAAAGCTAGAATGGGCAGGTTACAAAATGTGAAGGTCACCTACAGGCATAATTAAAAGAATATGAAAATGGACCAAATTGGTGAGAAGAGCAAGGGAAAGACCCAAAAGGAGATAGTTAGATTGGGTAGAAAATTATTTAAAAACACTAGGCATTGTAGATTGGAAAATTGAATGCAGAGACAAAAAAAGATGGAAAATCACAACTAAAGAGGCTAGGAAGAAGGGGATTAAGCCACAACATTAATAGGATTTTAAAAAATAAGCTCCAAATGTTAATTATAATCCCAAACGATTATACTGATGATGATCAATCTCTTTTTACAACAAAGTATCCTAGTGTGTATAGTTCGACCTGTATTATGTGATACATGATGTATCAGTTCTAAATTTGGTAATCTCGCTGGCCACTTCAATGTCTCTTTGAAACTGCACTCTTTGAATAGCTGTATGGCTTTATCTTTTCGAGATTTTAAGGGTTTTGGAAGAAATTGTAGATGGCTACAATATTTTGGTTACTTAACATTTAAATGCCTACTAAGCAGTTAAGTACTAAGCTTTTTTAGTAACAATGTATTGCCTTGCTATCCAAATATATAGCCTCCATACCAATATTCCTAGAGTGAAAATATTTGGTTCTCCTACGTCTATCATGTCTTCTGAACAAAATCTATACTTATCGCTAAAGCAAATATAGTTATATTTTAGTTCCCATTCAATTCTAACTTGGCACCATTTTAAGTCAATTAGCGGTCATACTCGAAATAATCCTACATATAGTTGCAACAAAAGCATTATATATTTGCCGGATTTTTCATATCGATTTCATATTTCGTATTTCTTTCTTAGAATAAAGTTTTTGAGTCCATTTGTCACGTCCTTGGACTGACCAAACTTTGATCCTCTAAACCATGTTATACATGTCATCATAATAGTTAATAACTGTTAATAGACATTTACTTGCGATGAGTATGTGTGCAAATCATTCATATTGGGTGCTATCCCTTGCAGCAGAAAATATAATGGAATTGTGCTAAAGTAGACCTAAATGGCATCTGAAATGATACTTTATTTGTTTTATTGATTGGTGTGGATTTGATTTAGATGATTATAATGGACGTAGAAGAATCAGATACTTTTGAAATGAAAGGAAATATTTAACTTCCACATTGGAATGGAACGCAGCTATCATTTCGGGAATTATGCTACGGAGAGCTATATGTTTCGAAGGCAGGTTACTTCTAGTAATTATCAGTGAAAGTAAATCGTTATGTAACGGAAATATTGTAGTCTGTCGTAAATATTTAAATCGCATTTTTGTGTAAGGTAACGCCAGACAGCATACTTCTGCCTAAGCTACATTTGACTAGCCGGCGAGATTATCAGATTTATTGCCGATATGGAAAAACTTAAAGAATATCAATAGGGAAACCAGCTGGATGGTAGAATGACATTAAAAAAGTGACGGGATTGTTTTAGATTCCAAATGTTCTAAACATAACAAACTGAAGGAAACTAAGTGAGGCCTATGCTTAATTGTGGGCGCAAAGTTGCTAGAAGAAGAAAAAAGAGAATAACATGAATGGGATTGCATAGATATTTTAGACTGAAAAATGTGGTCGGTGCGTCTGGGATACCTTGCCACAAGAAGACCTAGATTATCTAATTCGGTTCATGTCCCATTGAGATGCATAGTCATAGTAAGTACATAATAAACGTGAAAAACTTGCTCAGTCTTATTGAATTGATCACTCCAGGAACTCCATGTAGAGAACTATATGCTTTGGAAGCATGACACTTCTAAAAACCACCAGAGGAAGCTTAAATGCAGCATGATTATGTAATTGAAAAACTGTAGCCGGATATCGTTTGGAATATGCAAGCTCGTCTAAATCTCATTCTTCGGTAAGATAGTGCCCGAGCGCATTCAGCTTATCAAATAATGTGGTTTTTAAGAAAAACTACGGGAACGAAAGTCGACTGACCAAATAGAACCCCAGATTTATAGCCAGAATATAAATGTGATAGTATTTGTGTAACTTTTGAGCGATTTGAGTGACAAGAAGTGATTTGTTGCTACAAGAAGACATATCAGGTGAGTTTTTTAGTGCGTCCGAACTTTAAAATCAAATAAAACAATAACCAAATGAATTACCTTGAAACTATTTTCTTTTGTATGAAATGATATTAATGGCCTTAATTTTTGTAAACATTTTTGGAGAAATATTCTCCGCGGCTTCTTCTGATAAAGTGCATTCTGTTAATTCAATTTTCGACCACATTTTAAAGCAATTGGGGTCTTACGTCCCCAATTGTCCGCGTTATGTTGACTTCCAAAGCGTCAATAGTTACTAGTTTATCGCCATATACCACAAATTTAACCTAACCCCAAAGAAAATAACCTAAAGGCGTTAAATTATATGAGCTTAGTGGTCAATTAACATCATCAACACTGCCAGCAACAGCGGCGATCTTTTCGTCGGAACGCATAGCTTTTTGTCTTGTTTTTGTTTTAATATCGAGCAGCGTGAAATGCGTTCGGAATTTGTCGATAATTTGACGAATACATCACGAACTTCAAATTCCCGAAATGCTCTAGAAGTTTGGCGTACAGAACACAAGTTTGATAATAAATTTCGACATTTTGCAAATGTTGCTCTGATGTTAAATGTTCCATGATGATTTGCCAGACTACTGAGACACAGATTTACAGACTTGCGCGCAAACTCACTGTTTGTTTGACAACGACCCCTATCGGAAGTGCGGACACACTAGGTGTTTTAATTTATAAAGTGTTTTAATTTTCCAAGTGTGTTAATTTACAAAGTATTTTAATTACTATGGTATCAAATATAAGTGGAATTTTTTGATTGTTATGATGTACACAAAACTTCTAAAATTAATCCTATCCAATCCGAAGCTTGCTTTTTCCAATTTGAATTCAACAACATAAACATTAATAAACTAAATTAAAAATAAAATTATGATATGAAATCAATTAATATTACAGAATAAAGAAAGAAAAAATATTATTCAAATTTAAAATCATAAATTACAAAAGAATATCTGACGCTCTTTAAGGTATGATGTAGAGGATTTATCTGAATGTTTTCCAACACCTTTGCATACTATTATCAAACCTCAAGATAAATCAAAGGGAATTAAGACTGTTCGCAGGGGTTAACCTATCAAAGGTAAAAAATCCGAACTTTCTATGGAGACTGCAGATTGATTTATATTCCGAAGAGCAATTAATGACTAATGATAAAATAAGATAGATTAATGGGGCGCAAACTAGAGGTTCGGCCATATAAAAACACGACCCGCGGTGAAAACCAATAATTAATCTTCTTCGATACAAATTTGGGCTGTCTTAACGAAATCTGGGAAAGTCCTGACTGTCTACCGTAAAGAAAAAAATGATTCGTAGGATTCACTTATGTTTTGAAGCTCTTGGATTAAATTTATTACTCTTGTGCGATAGGTAGTTTGTTATACAGGGTGTAAGTGAAATTATTTTCGTAAATTTAACCAACGATTCTTAACATCATTTTGAACAAATTCCACCAAACATTTTTATTTGATTGGTATTCTTAAGATTATTTTTTCAAAATAAAATGTAATATTTTCATAGCCATTTATTTCATACGTTTCAGCTTAAATTTGGTTTAATAAATACAAAGTAAAACTGTATGTCCTGTTTATTGATTTTAAACAGGTATGTCACAGGATAAAAAGAAGTAAACTGTATAAAGCGATGCATAGTTTTGGAATATCAAGTAAATTAATAACATTGATTTTGTTTATATCTACATTGATGTGATTCTGGTTACTGCTTTGAACAATGAAAGTTGCTCATATAATTATGCGTTCTATGTTTGCTGGCTTTGATGAGGTTGTTTTTATTGTGCAGTCAAATAGTTATGACATAATTTTAATTACTGAGTGGTAGCTGGGCGACAACACCTGAAGCTTTTATCATACTTGGTTTTAAATGTATTCATAAAGATAGAAGAGACAGACATTTCTTCAATACATCTAATCCAGTTAGCAGATGTCGACTATAATATTTCAGGTCACAAATTCATGTTTGCTGCCATATGTGTCTGATGACAAATTACCTCCTAAGATATTATTTCATAAGTTTAACTTTCAGCAATTTATGCATTATTTATCTTCCTTAAATTGGAATATAATATTTTACGAAAAAATCATTGATAAGAAAATCGATATATTTAATAATTTAGCGCCTTTGACAGGTATGCTCCGATGGTTTGGTTATCCGTAGGGTATCTAATCTAAAGGCCCATTTGTTGACATCAAATTTGAGGTTCCTTATTTCAGATAGGGAATGTGCTTTGCATAAATGTAGCATAACAACATGTAGTATAGGTTCTAACAGCCAAGGAAATTTACCTGACAACTTAAATAAGAGTGAACTTATATAAATGGGTATTTTGGGCAATTTCTTTCGGATGTAAATGATAATTGTGTTGAAACGTTAACTTACTAATATTCGAATAAATTTCCCTCGGCAGGCGCATTCACGTTTCGGTTGGTGGAATACCCGGGTAGTGCATGATATTATATTTAGCTTAAAAAAAGATACGATATGTTCGGATAATATT
Organism: Cosmopolites sordidus; assembly: GCA_031761425.1. NCBI lineage: Eukaryota > Metazoa > Arthropoda > Insecta > Coleoptera > Curculionidae > Cosmopolites > Cosmopolites sordidus. Next base: position 332,222 of record JARFXV010001901.1, on the reverse strand, counting down.
TCTCTGCTTATGCTGCGGTATTGTAGTCCCTATATATATATATATATATATATATATATATATATATATATATATATATATATATATATATATATAGTTGCATAGAGCAAAACTACCTCTGCTCTGCTTTCCAAAGCTGTAGGGCTTCTGTGACTAATTATTTATGTAACAGCTATGACAGGGGCTGAGCTAGCGTGCTTGTATTACCGGACTTTTCTAAGGCGTTCGATACATTGAACACAACCTTTTATGCGTAAAATTGTCACACTATGAGTTTGACGAATCTTCATTAATCTAACACAATATATTTCCGTCAATCATGTAAACTCGTCTAAAGTAAATGTTCTTTCGGATGTGCATCAAGAACTAGGAACCAAGCATTCCGCACCTTTTGTATTCTGTTCCTGTCCACAGAATCGGGATATGGAAAATAAATGAAGTCACAGTAAGTAAACTGAGAAAGTACTAAGGACTCTGATAATGGAGTTCTTAAAGCCTGGTTTAAAATGTGCGTATTAGCAGAAAGGTGCATACTTGATTTACGAATTAACTTGGATACATGATCTTTAAAACGTAACTTCGAATGCAAGATAACACCCAAGTTTTGCATACAATCTACAAAACCAAGCTTCTCTGTCAATAAATGTTGAAAGATTTGTCTTTAAACAAAATATAGTTAGATTTATTATAAAATAGCATAACTTTAAATTTAGAAGAGTTTAATTTCAGATTATGTGCTAATAAGAGTCTTTTAACCTTGTTGAACGGGTTATTAATTATAGTAATATCCCTAGAATATTCAGGTGGAGGAAAACTGAAATATAAGTGAGTGTAATCATGCATAAGCTTGCATGTCCCTGTTCTGAATAGAACGCAAAATATCAGATGTATATACAATAAAGAACAATGGGCCCAACACTGGTCGCTGAAGCACACCAGAAAGAATATTTACTTTAGATGAGTTTACATGATTAACGGAAATATATTGTGTTAGATTAACGAAGATTCGTCAAACCTATATTATTACAATTTTACGCATAAGAGGTTGTGGTTTAATGTACCAAACACCTTAGAAAAGTCCAGAATACAAGCACGCTAGCTAAACCCCTGTAATAGCTGATAAATAAATAATTAGTCACAGAAGCCCTACAGCTTTGGCTTCTGTTGAATCGTTGAAAAACCATTTCTTAAGCCACATGGTGAATAGGAAATTATTTTATTGGAGAAGAAAATCTCCTACATCTGTTTAAACAAAATTTTCTCAAAAATCTTAGAAATAACTGTAAGTATGCTAATAATACGCAGGTCAGAACTTTCACTCTTTAAACCTTCAATAGATTCGTTTGTAGACATTTCCAGTTTTCGTAATGTATCATCAAAATGGCTATTGTTAAAATTCGTTTTTCCAACATGCTTCTGACTAATGTATTCAGATGTATGCATGTATGTATGTATCCATACAACCGTCCAGTGAATATTAATAAAAAAAACTATTACAGCAACACTTCGAACTTTGATATCAAGTTGGACACAGGTCACGTACGCGCCTACTCTTCAGCCGCCATCTTGAAACTCCATGAAATTATATATTTCTAGTTTTAATTGAAAGTAAGATAGATGCACTGACACACCGAAATAATTTTCTATAAAAATTATTCTATTCTATTTCTAAAAAAAATATTAAAAGATTATTCTAGAGAATCAATTTTTCGTTACAGGTCACAACTTATGCAGGAAGTTCATTTTTTTTAAACTGAAGAGCAATGACAGAACAACATCTCATGATCTTTCCTTATTCTCAGTTCATAGGGAAGTCCATAAGGGACCTAATGATTCTCCTTTTGAATTTTCTCTAGCTCGTGTAAACGTTTATAAATGGCTTGTAAATATAAATTCTTCGAGTTCCTGTCCGAGCTTTAGCAGTGTGCCACAAGAATTTTCATCCAGCAGTGCTTCACTTTTTCATCTTTCACTTTTTTTGGCTATCTCGTTTTCTTTTCAGTTGAAAGGCAAGAACAAGGCAATGCCTTGTTGTAGCTTTTCGAACGACTTCGCGTATACATCTGATATTTTCAGGTTATGTTCATAGTAAGTTTATATATTATATCTTGTTGTAAAACCGAAAGATGGCGAAATAACTGTACAACTGGAAAAAAATCTGATTCGAATAAGTTCTGAAGTCGATGAAACATAAATGCCATGTATTAAGTTGAGGTCCTGATATACCACGGAATTTTCATTAAAATAATTTTAACAGTTAGTTTAATTGAAATAGATCTATCTCAACTATCCTTTTGAACGAATTAGTACTGATGTTTTTTTAAATGTCTATCATAATAGCTACATTAAAAATCTAACGCAATACTATAATAGATTAAAATTTTAAATAGAGCGGTTGAAAATTATACAGCTGTTTTTGTACTATACTTGATATTAACATGAATTTCAAACCTGTCCCAATTATTGAAAAATTCCAGCTGATACGAAAACTTTGAATAAAGTTTAAAACCATTTGTAATTGCCAAATTTCTGGCAAATATCTCCTTTCATAAGCTTTACCTTTACAAAAATACCTAGGCTTTTGATTTTGGAATTGTTAATGCTCTAAAAATTAAATGGAAGATCAGTATTCTATTCAATTATTTTCTGATTTTTGTTTTAGTGACTTGATATAAACATATTGTCAGTTGTTAACAGATCTGTTTATTCTTTTGCTAAAAAGACTACTACTTTAATTTAACTTAATTTTGATATATACTAGTATGATCAAAAAATAAGATGACTTTCGTTATAAAAGTTCGCTTTACGTATCGATACAACCATTGGTTTTTAAGTTTGACATAGCTGTCTTTGACATCTGATAGAAGTTACATATCATTCGCTTGTTAATTATAGCGTATTTTTGTGGTTGTTAAACATTTTGGTCGGCAATTTTTTAAAACGAATTTTCGATAAATTTTGTCTAAACAACGAAATTTCTTGTGATGGTGCATTAAAATTGTCCAAAAAAAGGCAAAGAAAAAATATTGTCAAGTGGTACAAGGACTTTGGTGACAGTAGAGAAGCAGTTGAAGATGAACCTCGTTCAGAAAGGCTTAAGACGTTAACCAATGAAGAAATCATTACCAAAATCAAGGATCTAGAAAAAAAAAACAATTAATGGTTCTTGCATTACGATAACGCATTTTCGCACAACCCAATAATTATTAGTCAAGTTTTCACTGCAAATTAAACAAATTCCGTTTCACTAGCACCATATTGATCTGATTTGGCACTGTGTGACTATTTTTGTTCTTGATTTAAAAGACCACTTCGTAGACGCCGGTTTGAGTCCATAGAAACCATTCAAGAGAGTTCTCAGACCACTTTGAAGAGAATACTGGAAGTTGAGCATAAAAATTGTTTCGAAAACTGGACGAAAACGTTGGAATAAGTGTTTTGCAATTACAGAGGATTGCTTTGAAGGAAATTACATTCATTTGGCTAAGTAAATGAATGATTTGTATTTTATTTAAAAAGTGATCTTATCTTTTGATCATTGTATTGTAACTCAACTGAAAATTACTGTCTTTATGAATTTATTTAATATAGTTGTAGTTTAATATATATATATATATATATATATATATATATATATATATATATATATATATATATATATATATATATATATATATATATGTTTCGTTACGTTACCGGTTTAGAAAAAGTTTTAATGAATGTTTCTGTTATCAAAGCTCGCAGCGTCATACCGAACCAGGTAGTTCTCATCAATTGAACATAATAGAAAAAGTTTTAAATTCAATAACTATATCTAGAAGTTATTATAGCTATAGTTGAGAAGCAGGCGCTGACAACCTGTTTAGTTTATGGGGTGAAAAGTTTTATTAAGGGGTAGCTGATGTAGTGTATTTATAGCGGTAATTACTTTTTAAAAGTTCTGATTAAAGCGTAGCTCTTTTGTTAAATAAAGTTGCAATTTTTAGAAGTTTTATCCGATTAATTAAAACTTATTTAATAGAATAAATGATCATATAGTTTAGTTTAATGTTGAATCTGCTTATCGGATCTCTTGATTGGGTTTTCCATATTTCGAGATTGAGTCCACTATTTTGGAAAGTTTTTTTTTAATACTGATGTTATTTCCACCACCCATTCGTCATTTTAAGTTCTTAGTGTTGATATTTGTTGGCTTTGTAGTGTTGTTAGTGTTTTTTAGTATCCCTAGGTGGGGATCAGTTAGTGGTGGGAGAGAAGGAATTATAGCAGATGTATCCTAAATGATTGCCTGATTAGGGATTAGAATATTGTATTTATTGTATGTCACATCGCTATTGTAGATATTTTCTCTTGTAGTTATATTACGGACACACCAGGTATCAAAAGACTACTGTGGTTCTGTGAAGTGTATATGTCACTAACAAAGACCAGTAGCACAGAGGTGGAATTATAGGTAGTTATTATAACTACAGGTTATCTATAACTATAGGTTAACTATAGGTTATTATGGGTTATATAGGTTAACTATAGGTTAACTATAGGTTATTATTATAGGTAGTTATTTTAACTAGCACTATTTCTGCCAGGTCAATAGTTGATCTATACACCACACAGTGAACTCCTTTTATGGTTGATAAATTCTTTTTATGGTATTTTAAATTCCTTTTATTTTTAAGAAAATTATATCGCCAGAGAAAATATCATAGTATTTTAAAGGATGGTCTACATTGAACGCCGGATTTATAGTTCGGATATTGTTTTTTGATTTGCGGTTGGTAATTCTATTATTTTGACAGTAATAATCTATATTTTTTTTGATTTTTGAAAATATTAAATGTTATACAAAATATTAGCGTGTTATTGTTGCTAATCTATGTTAAAAATTCCGTGAAAATCTTGTGGAGGCGATACGAAAGCTTTGTGGACTTTTTGGTCCGCCAAATAATATTCTCAGTCATATAATAATATAATATTCTCGATCCAATCGCCAACAAGCATCTTTCGAGACTGGTTTTTGGCCTTAAGCCGTCATCAGTCGGGCTCGACTTGAAAGTTCGGAATCAATTGAAGGATTGACCAGGATCCTGACTATATTAATCGGCCAAATAGGATTAAAACCGCATTGAAATGCAGCTCAGCCCATCCGGTGGTTCGAAACAGTACTACTGTGTAAAACCTAAACCCCTTCGACTCTAAACCCCCTAAACCCTTCAATATTCAAGTATCAGATATGCATAAAAATACTCAGTGGGCTCATGGAGAATATTAAAAATATTCAAAAAACAAGGAACATTTTTTCGCGTGCCCCACGTAAACATTCTCAATCGTTCAGTCAATCATCAAATGCCGACAAGCCTCCCCGAGATCGATATTTTTGGACCTACCACTACGTTGGCAATTATATAATAGACTAAATAATTATTTACATCAACTATTTACGTTTCTCTTTATCTTAAAAAATCCCTGCAAAATTTAGCTGTCCAGGCGATATATTCTGCGATTGCTACTCTTATTGTTTTATTTAGCATATTATACCGTGGCGGCTCGTGGGTTTTTAAAGTGGGAGGGCGTAGAAGAAAATAGTGCTGCTGAAGATTTTTTTTGCTTTCCCCTTTCTCCTTTTTACTTTTCGTGCTATTGGAACCCTATACAGGAGGTAAACCATGAAAATGAGTTAAAGTAAAGAAACCGAACAGAAATAAAATATGGTGTTTTACTCTGGTAAAAATTATTTACTGTGATAAATGCTGGAGAGGCGGCGCCCCAACGCCCTCCTTCACGAGCCGCCACTGATATTATATTTCATCATTTAAAACAAACGTATATATTTACATTTTCACTGTTCTTTTATGGGTATTATTCTTTTGAGTAAGCGTTGATATAACCCATGAACTCCAAAATTGAAAAAATTAATTTTGGGTTTTCGATATTTTAAAACAGGAGACACCGAATATCGCAGATAAAATATAACTTAATTTCCCATGTTTATTACAAGAAAATGTTTTCATTCTTCCTGTACTTTGTTATTTGTAGAACACGACTGAGATAATGCTTTTTCACAGAAATAATATGTTTTTATTTAGTAATCTTGAAATATACATGCGGAAATAAAATTGCATACTAACTATACGTATATATATATATATATACATGACTAAATTTCTAGGGAAAAATTCTTAGGGAGAAAAATGGTGTTTTCAATTTACTCCATGGGTTGAACGTTTCCTGTTACACATAGATCGTGTTGTAGTATGTGTTTTAGAAAACATATATTACTTTATTAGAGGTTGACTTGTATTTAGCAATTAATTCAAATTGGTTGATTGATGATCAGGTTTAACCGAAATCAAAAACGATTTTAATCAAATTTTACTTGAGTCTGTACCATCGTGTGAAATATTTTTTGTTTTTTTTTTTGATTTGGTGAATTGAACAATTACTGCTGTTACTGTTACTGGTGGTAACGAACTATTTGCAACAATATATGCATGTGAAAAAACTTAGGATAGATATGGGGTTTACTTATAATTGATCCATATCGTGAAGCTATAATCAATTTATATTGATAATTGCACAAGTTATAGCGAAATAAAACGGTTTTCCGCCAATTAATAATAAAGGTCGATATGCTTTTTATTTTCTAAAATGTTACCTTTTTACTAATTCGGTGACATCAATTAAGATTCGAATTGTAGTATCATTCACCGTACTTTCCAGATCTGGCATATCTGGATCTGCATATTTTTATTGCATTGTTTTACCAAGCGTGTAACAAGAAATATATAGGAATATTGAGATGAAGTGTATGAAGCCAAAAGAATATTATATCAATAAATAAATTGCTTAAATAATGCGTCTTATTATCAGCTAAGCGAATTTTTCCATTTTTAGTAAATTCCTGAAATATTTAGTGGAATCATAAGTTCGTGCGCCTTTCAAATAATCTTTTGATGTTAAGCCATTCGAATTATTGATGTTTTGTGCCATTGGAGCTCCTGTAATGTTCCTTATAATATCTTAAACAATTATTTCTGTAATAAATTTGCCTAACGAAAAAATTTTTTAAAAATATAAAAATGTTCTAAAATAAATACAAACTTTTGAACGTTAACGTTTCGGGAGGTATTCTCTTCCGTTTTCAAAACGAATCTAAAAAATATATTATATTAATTTCTATATATAATGCAAAGATAGGAAGTAAATATATTTTTAGTAAGTTAGAGTAAATATATTTAAGTAGTAAATAAGTTTTAGGTCGTGGCGAAAAACCCAAAAAAAGGAAAAAATTATGAACACGCCACAATCATTCAGACAATCGTGTTACTGTTAATGGTGAAGAATATACTGGGTCTAAACTGATGAATGTAAATATAAACAGTGTTTTGTTTCAACAAGACGATGCAACTTATCACATATCTAGCCAGACAATTAATTTGTTGCATAAAAGTTTCTTGGACACGTTATTTCGGGAAATGGTAATATCAACTTGCCACGAAAATTATGCGACTTTACACCCTTCATATATTTTTGGGGTTGTTATTTAAAATCCCCGGTTTACAGAAATTATGCGCGAACAATTCTTGAGCTTAAACTAAATATTCAATCCGTCATTGAAAATATACTACGCGATATGTGTGAAAGAGTAGTTGAAAATTTGATTTCTAAAATGCTATCTACCAGACGAAGCCACACTTGATTGGTATTATTTTTAAAACATAATGCCATTATTTGTTCTTCAAGATAAAATAAAAATTTCCGGATTATCTCTTGTAGTTATTATTATCTTATAGTATCTTGTATTAAAGTTGAGAAACTATAGGACTACCTTTTATTTTATGATTTCTACAAAGACTATTGAACCTATTCAAGTTTTCAGAGCTTTTCTATCATTACTGTAAGTAGCCATTTAAACCAAAGGAATCGGCGAGAAAATTATGCGAAATAAAAGGTGAAAATGTATTTTCAATTGGGGTTTTGAGCAATTTTTTTTGTCACAAATGGAAAGATCATATATAAGTTTTATAACAAAACTATTTTTATTTTAATCTTTTTCCTTATAATATAAATGTTATATCAAATTGAAAATACATTTTTAAATCTAGTTCTGATGACGCGCCGACTGTTCCCGAAAAAAAACCGAACGTATGTGACCTTACAATGGCAACGAAGGCCAATATCGCCAATATCGGGATGGCTTGGAACAATTCGGAAGTTACACCGGAATGTTCTTTCGCGCTCTTTCCGAAAAGGCGTCGGAAATAATCGGAGTCTCGGGTAAATAAAACAGTTTATCGATCTTACTAATTGTTCTATAGGTTTAACCAATATCCTTGACTTGCATTTGTTGATTTGCTAGCGATTTGAAAATGCACTTGCTTTTAATTGTTATTTAGGCTTTCGGTGCTGTTTTCGACATTATACTGATATATCTTTACAAAAGATGTAGAGGCAGAATGAAATATTAAAATTAGATTAGGGTTCTTTTTGTTTTTTGTATTCGTTTTTATAACTTTTACTTATATTATTTAATTCATGTAGGGAAAACAAATTAATGCGCCAAATTTATGGAAAGGAATATCCCTGCGCGTCCGCAAATAATCTATATGTAGCAACACAACCGAGGGTAGTAACAATGAAAAAGCCCTACAGAATCGTCTATTTTATAGGATACGAATAATAATATTCAAGAAAGAGCGAATAGACAAAAACAAAATCGACTGCTAATTTGGAAGGTAATCGTATATGAAAAGTCATATACTTATGAAAGTTTTACAGGATAATCTCACTTGTAGATGATCGCATAGTACATAAATTTGAGTGACTAAAAGCTTTCCACTTAAAAAAAAATTGGATTAGATTTCTTCTTTTATTTGGGAAATCTCTGGCTGGTCATGCATTATAGATAGTTAGCAGCTGGATTTATTTATATTTGCAAATATTATTTAATTAAGAGTTTAATGTGGTAGTTTGTACAACATGTAAGGCGAAAAATCGCCATCGTTTTAAAAGTACTGAAAACCTCCATTAAAGTAATAATGTAGTATGGGTGGATTTTTTTTGAAACCATTGTTAATAGAGTTTAGTGTGGTGGTTTGAAGAATCGGTGTGGTTTTAAAAGTATTGCAAACTTCAATGAAAATAATCAAACTATTATAAAAACAAATATGAATATAATTTTGGGTAGTGAGTGTTTATATTCTGAACTGATTATAAATTTAGTTTACATATTATAATCTACTAATATATTATCCATATTATCTTCGTTGGTGAAAGTTTTATTATGTATATTTAACAGTCTATTCTAAAAAACATTGTTTTACTTCTTGAGGATAAAAATATAGAATTAATTAAACCGCCTTCGGTTAGTTCTGGTATAAAATTATCACAATCTAATGTTTTAGAAGGCAAACGAATTGCTGCTCTACTTATTCATATAGAATACATCATTGGAAGAATACGAGAGTTTGATTTTCTCAGTTATTAATCATAATATGATTAATATCTGAGAAATTATATTAATTATATTAATATCTGATATTATATCATATCACGTATTTACAGACTACTGTTATCATTGCTATAGTATTAGTGATTTTATGATCACCTATAATATCAACGTGCATTTATTAATATTTGTTTAAAAAAATTAATAACTAATTACGTTTAAAAACAAATTTACTTAATGTTCATTTTATGAGTTAACATCAAGTTATTATAATAAAAATATAATTTAATAAGATAAATCTGTGACCATAAAAATATCCACAGCAGGTATATTATCAGAATTAGTCTTTATGAACCGTTTGTCACACATTACTGAACTAAATTAATAACCAACAATATTTTATTTTGCACTTAATCAACAATAATTTTGACAGTATATATACAAGTAGAAACCGTTGAGAATATTGACGTGAAAACATTTTACCATAATGACTTCACAAACATGGTAGCTTATCGCGGCCCGTTCATAGGCATGTGATTTTTTTAAATTTTATAAATTTTACTTCATTTATAATTATCAATATTATTTAAAATAAAGTAGAAAAATCGATATTTATTTTTTATTCAAAAACACAATTAGTTGAGCGCGAAAGTAGTAAAAAATCCGATGAGACTAGCAATCTAAAAACCAACAGTCATTCGCATATTATTTGGTTATCTCAATATTTTATATTGTTTCAATAAAGCAGTTGTTTCGAAGCACCATTCTGTACATATAATATATGTGGTTATGTTGAAAATATAGTTTAACTGCGCCATTTTGAATATAGCCTACTGTTTGTTAAGTGCACGATACCATATTTTAAAACATATCCCGTTTCATAATTTTAAATAAAAACGCAAGTATTTCTTTCTTTTTTTTTATTTTCTGAGGGAACACTAAAACTAACACGTAAACCCAATTCCGAAATTCTGTTTTATCTAAACGATAGGAACGTCTGCTTTTGTTAACTACGGTGCATTTCTGTCAGCACGTTTATGCATTTTAGGGTTGTGAAATTTTAATAAGACTCTTTAGGACGTAACGAACAACGTAGAATAAACATTTCATAGAGTTACTTCAAAGAAATATATTCAGATATACCTCAAATATGCGTGAGTAATGGCATAGAACAATTGTGCTTTACTAAATGCTTCGTCAGTTATATACATATATGCATCTATCCCATCTCTATTTTATTTTTGTTTATTGGGTTTGGATGCATTTATAGTACAAAGGGTGTTTGAATAGTTATTTTATAGAAAACAGTAGATATGTTGCTTTCATAATATGCATTACGAGAACAGTTTACGAATTGTTGATAAAAGATAAATGAATTGATGATAAAAAATGGTTTAATGCTGATGAAAAAAATCCTTTTTGTCTTTTTGCCAACTACTCCATTTTCATTTAGCTAACTGAACAAAAAATAATTGCTAAAGGCTGGAGGACCAGACCTGGAGAATATGGAAAACGTGTCAAAATGATGGGTGCTGTATTATTTTGTGAGTTATGGCGATATACCAGTGAAATAATATCCTCTGTTTCCTTCCTTTTATTGTTTCGCAAACATTCGGTAAAAAACTACACTCCTTGGGTTTGCAATCGTGAGCTTATGAACTAAATAATCAACAAGGAAAAAATCAAATAACGTCTTAAACATTCTATTTAGGATTTTGCCGGTGCAAAAGTGACCTGAAATACTTGTAAATGCGTCTCTGATGTCATCATTCCATACTTTGAACTTATAATTCTGGAAACATGATTTTTCAAGATCTAATTAATTGTAAAAATATTTTTCAATAATATAAAAACTCAGTTTTATTGGTTAAATAAGTATGTAAGTTGTTCAAAATTCTATAGACATGGCAAGACTTACTTTATGACAACGTCTACAACAGATGCTATTATACATTTATATATTTTAAGTAGCCCCATAAAAAGTAGTGACAAGCTGAAAAGTCGTGAAAATGGATGAACAGTGTCTGTTAACGCAGCTCGCTATCTCGACATGTTGCGTGATTATTTTCCGCCAGAACTAAGAAGATGCATTAACCTCAATACAATGTGGTTCCAACTAGATGGGGCGCTCTTGCCATACGTCAAGAGCAATAATGGGTTTTTTAAGAGATCATTTCTCTGAGCGCTATATTTCTTTGCGTGTGAATGTGGAATGGCCACCTCGGCCACCGGATTTTTCAGCTTGTGATTACTTTTTATGAGGCTACTTAAAATCCAAAGTTTACATAGACAAATCGCAAATTCTTGAAGCTCTTTCCGAAGCCACAACGCGTGAAATTTAAAGGATTCCTCGTGCCATGCTCGAACGGACTATGGACGATTTTGCCATCTAACTGATGTGATTTTTGGCACCTGAATGTGTTATATATATTTTAATGGTAATATACCACTAATGTATAAAAGCAATACATTTTGATATTCGTTAAAAAATAAGAGTTTGTCATTTTTTCAAAAACACCATACCTCAAGGCCGGACCCTATAGAATTAATATCCCCTATTAGCGGCCTTGGGATTCACAACAAGATCTCGATTTAGACACTAGAACATTACAATATTTGAAAAAAAAAAATTATAAACCCTTTATGATAATTTCAGTACTCACGACAAAATGCAGTAAAACATGAGGATTAACGACTATTAAAATGGTCTAGGTAATGAACCTAACAACTTTTATGTTCAACCTCCTTACATCAGTGTAGTAACTTATAAATTTTAACTATCTGAAAGAAAGCACTTCAACTTTGTTTTAAATCACTATATTTAAAAAAATATTTCATACAGTTGAACCGCTGAAAGATTACCCGTGCGTCATCAATTGCCTATATCATGGAGATCGTCTCAATATGTTCTTTTTCTTTACCGAATGAGAGAGAAGGAGATAAAAAAAATCAATAAGTAAGTCTTTGTGTGTGAGATAGAGACTGTTATTGATTATTTTGTTATCGGTAAGTATTTGTAGATTCATAAAGTTTTATTTCCTTCAGAAAAGGAACGAAGTAAAATGGAAGTTTGAAATACCTTGTACAATATGTTTATATAATTATATGATATGTTTGTAATAAATATGTGATAGGTTTGTAATAAGTGGGTAATGCAACTGTTTAGTAACATTTTCATCATATAAAAATCAATCTCAATAACAATGTTTATAGGGAAGATAAAATAATGATTTTGACCAATACCAAAATAATTTCATTCATTGTTTTAACTAATAACAAAACAATTTCATTCATTGGCTACTTCACTAAAATTTCTTGACAGTTGGAAATTGTCCGTACAATTTTAACCTACAAAATTCTTTGTTTTTTTGGATATATTTTATGACACACTCGAAATTTTATCGTTAATATATCAATTTAGACATTTTATAATTTCATATTATAAATATATATAAATAAATGTATCGTGGATTTAAATTATAAATGCAAATGTCCGTCTTTCGAGGCATCAACCACGTCCAATATGAAAGTTTGTACTAATTTGACTAATAATTTTTGATTTGATTCATTATGGCGGTTCAACTATATATTTCATTTTTAAGAGTCTCGATGATATAGTTGTTACTACGAAACGGCCGTCATGCCAAATATTATTCTATTAACTATAGTGATCTAAAACAAAGTTGAAGTGCTTTCTTTTTCAAATAGTTAAAATGTACGGTCACAAAGTAACGGAAGAAATTATGAATTATTATAAACCTTAATTTTAAATTTTTTTTTCAAAAAACATATTTTTCAATTTCAAAAACATATTTTTGTTGCGCCATGCCCGTTGTGATTATACAGTCAAGTAATCAAAAAAACCCTAAAGTTTTAAAACTTTACCTCAAATATTAAAGTTATTCAAAGTAGTTTCTTCACATACAGAGTGTAAGGGAAATGACTTTCGAAAATTTCATCAATGATTCTTTATTTTATTTTGAACAAAAAGTTTTTTTAAAAAATATATCCAAAATGAAACCATTTCTGCGGAAAACAGGTCAGAACTTTTTGAAATTTTCTTAAAATGGATAACGTCGTATCATCGTGTTGTTTTTGGATATACTCAATTTCGGACGGGATTGGGTTTTTTGTTTGATTCGTTATTTTTTGAAAATATAATATAATATTTGTATAGCATAAATTTGATGTTTTGTTACAAAAATAAGGAAAACTTACACATTAATATAATTTAATATCAGAGCTGAAAATATTACAGGACACTACTTTATTTATTACAAACACTAATTTTTCACACCATAACACGTTTTAAACGATTCATGGCACATTAAGAAACACATGATCGTTTGATTAAATTAAATGTTCAAAATGTCCACCATTTGAGTCTATGCAAGCCAGGCACCATTCTAACCAGTTGTCCCGAATACGTTGAAAAAGTTCTGGTATATTTATAATCTGGTCGGTAGCACTAAAAATTCAACACTCTTAATACGAGCTTTTCCGTAAATAAAAAGCATATTGTGACATTCGCATACAGATTACATTTTTGCTTTTAAATGGAACTTAAATACGTCGCACTTATATACTATAAAATTATTTGTATCACTATTTTTAAATATTACTCTTTGTCGTGGGGATCATATTAATCAGTCAATGCGACCTTGTCACGTCAATTTTGGCTGATGAGAGGTTTTATACGCTGGTCACTCGTCAGTCGGTAAGCTTCTCGAGAGAGACTTATGGTTAATCACAAAACCAAGGGTTAATAGCCCGAAGGATGTGCTGACCGTGGTTCGGAACCTATGTTAAGCAGTAAGTCGAGTTATTAATACGCCTTTAACAGTAATATATATATATATATATATATATATATATATATATATATATATATATATATATATATATATATATATATATATATATATATATATATATATATATATATTGGCTTGGAATTCGGCAACTACAGAATTTTTAAAAGTAAAACGGACAAAAGAATACTCAAAAATACACCACATCTCGGTGTTGCTTTCGCTGTCTCAAGAAACATTCTTGGTTCTATAACAAATGTCCAGCCAGTAAATAATCGACTTATGACACTATCCCTCAAGCGTGCTAACAAAAGCACACCTTCCAGTTAACGAAGAAAATAAATCTAATCCTGAAAAAGTAAATAAGTTCTGGGAAATTCTGGAAAAGACTATCTCTAAAATTCCCTCTAACCATGTAAAAATCCTATTGGGTGATTTCAACGCCCAACTAGGGAAAGAAAAAAAGTACAGGAAAACAGTCGGCAGTTTTCCCGCTCATAAATGGACTAACCATAATGGTAGAAGATTGGTTGAACTATGTTCGCAGTTTAATCTAAAAATAATGTCAACCCATTTTAAGAAGAAAATAATAAAACAAAACACCTGGAGGTGCCCAAACACGTACATGGGTGAATTTCAAATTGACCATGTTGCCATTTCGTACCCCAATTATAAAGAGATTTTGAATGTTCAAGTCAGGAAAGGAGCAAATATAGACACGGATCACTACTTGACTAGAATCAAACTTAGCTTAAAACCTCGAAAACTTATTCAAAAGGGGCTGCTAATACCAAAGTTTGACCCAACGAAAATAAAACCAGCCCTAACAGAAGAGCTTGATAAACAACCTGCACAGAACTGGCAAGAATTAAAACAAAAAATTATTAAAACAGCCTTAAAGTTGGTCCCTTTACAAAAACGTAGAAAACATCCGTGGTGGGATGAAGTTTGCGAGCAAGCAGTATTAAGCCGAAGTAAAGCATTCAAAGATTGGAACAGTCAAAAAATAGCAATAAACTATAACATCTTTTTGGAAATAAGAAAAGAAACATCGAAGCTAATTAGACAAACTAAAAGAAAATATGAAAACAATCAACTTAATGAAATAGAAAAAGATTTCCAAAAAAATAACACCCGAAACTTTTACAAAACATTTAAAACTAAATTAACAGGCTATCAACCGCAGAGCCTATGCTTTCAAAAGGAAAACGGACAACTAGCTCTAAATAACCAAGACAATTGCAAAGAACATGCGAAATATTTTGAACAAATACTAAACTGTCCTGAGCCCTTAAACAAATTACCAAAACTAAACCCTAAACAAACAAACCCAGATTCATTACCACCGAATGAAGAAGAAATACTTAGGCAAATCAATCGGCTTAAAAATAACAAAGCTTCTGGTGAAGATGGAATCACTGCTGAACTTTTGAAATCCGCTGGTCCAGGTACAATCAAGGAAATAACCAAAATTCTACAAGAAGTTTGGCGAACCGAACGGATTCCGGAAGACTGGAAAGATGCTCTAATCCATCCACTACATAAGAAAGGAGATAGAACGGATGTAAACAACTATAGAGGAATATCTCTTCTCCCAGTTTGTTACAAGATTCTATCTCAATGTCTACTAGACAGAGCGCAGGGACAGTTAGAACCGAACATTGGTGAATATCAGGCAGGTTTTCGACCGGGCAGATCCTGCCCTGAACAGATCTTGAATCTAAAGTTGATTCTAAGACATCAAAAACTGTACAATAAAAATCTCGTCTGTACATTTGTGGATTTCAAAAAAGCATATGATTCTATTGACCGCGAATCTTTATTTCGAATCTTGAAAGAACAAGGACTAGATCTGAAAACGCTGGCAATTATTAAAGCAACGTTAACTAACACGAGGTCAAAAGTAAAATTCATGGGTGACATCTCAGAACCCTTCGAAATTAAAACTGGTGTGAGACAAGGGGATGGACTCTCGCCACTCTTATTTAACTGTGTTCTAGAAAAAGTAATACAGGAGTGGCGTGAAAAAAAGTCGGCACTAAATATTGACCAGCCCATTAAACTGGGGAGAACCAACATCAAAATTGATTGTCTGGCATTTGCTTATGATCTAGCAATTTTAGCTCAAGATGTATTAACGGCTCAAAAATAGATTGAAATCCTAAAAGAAACAGCAGAAAAGGTAGGACTCCAAATATCCTTTGAAAAGATATAATACATGACCTGCAACAGACTAAGAACAGCATTTCTAAAAACAAAATATGGTAACATCAGACGAGTCTCTCAATTCAAGTATTTGGGTGAAATAATAATGGAAAATGGGTTCGAAAAAGCGGCCAATAAGGGTAGATGTCAAAAAATGGAAACGGCATTGAGACTTACACAAAATATTTATAACAAAAAATGCCTATCTAAAAACACAAAACTGAGACATTACAACACGGTCATTAAGCCAGAATGTCTATATGCTGCAGAAACGCTCATTTTGAATAGAAAGAGGGACATCGAGGACGTTGAAAAGAAGGAAAGAAAAATCATAAGAAAAATCCTAGACCCCAAACAAATAAATAGCACAACATACCGACTTCGAGAAAACCAAGAAATCAAACAATACACAGATATACATAGCGATATGAGAAAAAGAAGACTTAAGTTTTACGGACACATCAAACGGATGAATCCGAGTCGGCTAACTAGACAAATAGTCGAATTTTATGAAAATAGGAGTAGAGCTACAGTAGAAATAATTAAATTGATTGCGGCAATTAAAGAGGACCTAAGATCAGCAAATATTATACAAAGTGAAATTCAGGATAGAGGTTGTTTCAGACACAAGGTTAACGTTTGGAAGGTTGGCCAGAGAGAGAAATGTAGGAAGACTGGAACAACTTGGTCTGACGAAAGGAAAAAAGCTCATAGCGAAAGAATGAAATTAGTATGGGCGTATTAGTAGTAGGGGCGTATTAGTAAAATTACAAACAATGCTGCCCGGTGTTGTCAGATTTCTTCACTAGCTACTAAAACAATATTTTTTTAAATGGCAACACGTATTTTTTAAACATAATATGACAAACCTTATAATTCGAAATAAAAAATGTTAAATCACCTTTCTTTAATGGAATAGCTGTTGTAGAACAATGAGCAAAAACAACTAAAATAATCTGCAGTCGGCAGGAACTAAAAAAAGCTAACATAGCGATAATAGGCCCTGGAAATTAAACAAAAATTGTGTTGTATGAAAGGAGTCATCATTATTGTGCTGTCATAGTGTTATTTGAAAGCTGCTGTATTTGAATGTGTATAAAAATAACGTTTTAATCTAGTTGCTAAGACGAGTCAGTTATTTAATCCAAAAGAGAAAGTTGAATTAATTTTTCTTTATGTTGGTGCCTTGAGTCAACGCGCTTAATTATTCATTAATATTAACTTAACTATTATAAATGTAATTATATTATTTATCATTAAATAATTAATTACCACGTAGGAAATAATTTGTATAACCATACGCGAATTCGGAAATTGCATTTTATTGAAACAAGTCTCTGTACTTTGAAATTGTTATACGTCTCTGCGCTTGTTTATGCATTTCATGGTCCTGAAATTTTAATAGGGCTCTCTGGGAGTCAGCGAACATTGAAGATTAAATACAGTTTCATTTTCCATGTTTATTTCATGCAAATATACGAATATCGATTTCAGGCTCTTATCTCGTCGACAATTCTGTTTATTTGATTGCACGAAGATTTTGTGACTGGCGTAACAGTAGCACAAAATAGTAGTGATCTGGTGGTTATCCATCTATATATATTTTTCGTTTAATATTTTAATTAAGTTACTTATAAAAAGTATTTTTATTAATACGTTTCATCATTAGCTGCTATATGAAAAATTTGCAAATTTAACATTACAATATAAAAAGTATTTTAATAAGTATGGTTTGTAAAGCGGTTGTGAAGCGACCACTTTACACCCAGGTACTCAAACCGTTTTTTATACACATTCCCACGTGTTAGTTCGTAGTGTTTCGTGTGTTAGACTGAAATGCCCAGTCTTCAGATAAGCATCGAGAATGCCAAGTGTGATCTTGGCGAAACTTGCACGTTCCCAACAAATGGGACACAAAAGATCGGATGTACTCCAGGACTAATAGTCTAATGTATTCTTAAACACTACGAACTAACCCATATATATATATATATATATATATATATATATATATATATATATATATATATATATATATATATATATATATATATATATATCTGTGAACATTCTGATAGGTGCTTGAAGGGGGACGAGTGCCACTAATCTCTTTAATTGGAGGGCGTATGTTTCAACTCTTGATGCTTAGGCTCGTCAGGGTACCGACACATGCTCTCCATTCAAGAATAGGGAGACTCTATCCACAGTCAATAACCCGTACTTTCGCCGACTTCCCGTCGCATATATGAATAGCGCATATATGAAATGTTAGATTCCTTTAGGCAGGGGCCAATGCGACAACCATTGGGTTCCACAATCTCACGTGTAACACACAGCAACCTACATCTTCGCCTAAATGAACATTCTGTTAGGTGCTTGACTGGAGATTAGCCCCACCCATCCCTTCAACATATATAATGTTGGATTTCTTTGGACTGCATCCAATGAGACAACAGTAGCTGAAGGGCAACCCAACAGGAACTGCTGGGTTCCATAATCTCATGTGGAACAAACAGCAATCTGTTTGACGGGAGAGCATGTGTCGGTACCCTAACCAGCTTGAACATCAATAGGCAAAACATATGCCCTCCAATTAAAGGGATGGGTGGGGCAGTTCTCAGTTCTCAGTTCTCAGTCTCAACAGCTAGTGATTAATTTGTTGAACTATTTTGAAAAAGATAAATCTAATGGGCGTCCCCTAATATCGCTGTCAGCAATTCAGGAAGTTAGTATAAAGTAACAACGGCAGAAATCGAAATAAAATGTTAAAATTGCAAGTTATACCAGGAATATGCTTTAAAATATATCAAAGAAATTCTTGTAATTTTATTATGCGCATTGGGCCTGATATCATTTTTAATTTTTTACTGGTAGCTTGCAATTTTTATTGTTTAAATATTTTATTATTATATATTAGGACATCTGTTTTATTTGTTTTTCTTTTATTTGCTGCAGCATGTAGCTCAAGCATTAGATATATCCATGAGTACTGTGACCAGAATCCGAAAACATTTACTTCAAAATAATAATGTAGTAAAATCTTCACAAAAGACACGGCCCCGAAAAAAAAACAAAAACATTTGATTTGTCTGATAGCAGCAAATGTGAAATACGATATGTTATTTATCGCATGTATTCTGAGAGTAAGTATTTACAAAATTGATAACATTATTTTAAGGAGCTTTTATTTAAATTATTAATATTATTATGTATTAATTATTTTTCCTCTTTTAGAAAAGCACATCACGCTATCAAGTTTAAGTCATGAACTTGCAGGAAAATCAGTCATGTCTATAAGCAGTAGTTCTTTGCAAAGGGTTCTACTATCTATTGGTTTCAAATACAAAAAGGATAACAGCAGGAGATATTTGATTGAAAAAGCCACTATTGCTGCACAACGTACAAAATTTTTGAGAATTTATATAGACAACTTGCAGGCCTGCTATTTTCTTCAAAGAATAAAAATAGTGATTATCATCGGGAAATGAATAACGACTTATTTCTGCAGTGTTTGAGAAATAAGCTTTTTTTTAATTTAGAGGAACCATTAAGTGAAAGTTAAGTGAGGAAGTGCATTAAGTGAAAAAATGTCAGACCTAAGTTTCAGAAAACAGGACATTATGTAATGGTTGGAAAAAAATAATATCGATTTTCAAAGAAACCTAACAAAATTAGAATTATTACAAATTGCAAAAAAGTATAGAACTGAAAGAAGGTATATAGTAGATGAGAAAATTCGGTTACATGGGCATGAAGTGCTTCGTACACCATCCTACCAGTGCGAATTTAACGCCATTGAGTTAATATGGGCCAATGCAAAACAATATTATGACAAACAGATGGGAAGGGATGGGCATAGTGATAACAATATTTTAGCTTTGTGGCAAGAAGCCTTCAACCAAAACACCAGAAAAATGGAGAAGCGTATAGACCATATAAATAGAATCATACTAGATTAGTACAAAAAAACAAGACTCTAGCAGTGTTTCTGATGCAGAAAATTAATTTAACAGATTTTTTTTTTTTTAATCCTAGAATAAGAATGTGGGGCTCTGTGAAATGGGGAAATAGAAAAAGAAGAAGCTAAACATGAATTTCTTAGCATCATATATAGTAGAATTCAGATGGGGAATTGAACCAAATGGAATGTAGAAGTTTATGCTTATTGAAGAATTTAAATTCGGGTTACTGGAGAACATGGCAGTAAACTATATTTACATCTATTCTTATATTTTGCACCAGATGAATGATATACATGTTGGTTTCTATAGGTTCATTGATTAATATAATTGGTGGTTCAATTTTCACTATTTTCAAAATAATGTAAACATACTGTTTACATTGGCCTTTTATTGTATCATTGTATTAAACGATATAATCCATAAGTATATCTAAAAAATAAATAATATATGTAATACCTGTTCTAAAATAAAAAATAAAGCTGAGACGGTTATTATTTTAATGCATTAAAACCTTTTGGAGTTTGCTGATTTCTACTTTATGCAAATTCTTTAGATTATGTAATTTTATTATTAATAATTAAAAAACTTCACCATTAAGGATGCGCTGAATAAATCAATTGTGTTGGTTCAATGGCTTGTTATTCCTCTTTTTCTAGTTGATTCACTATTATAATGCCTGGATCTATGACAGTTGGAATGACACACAACTTTCATATAAAAGGAAGCATTCTCTTCAATTTCTTGATTCTGCTCTTTAAAATGTGTAATTAAACACATATATTATTTAAAAACAAATAATATTCACGATATAATTTGGGTAATGTAAAAGAACAACCAAATTAATACTATTGGCATAATTAAGTACTTGAAAAATCTGCCTTAAAGACTTGAATGGCAACTTTTCTTCTTGCACTTGAACTTGAACTTTTGGAGACCATATTTTAGACCCAGACATTTGATTTACCTTTATAACCAATGCAAGAGTTCAACAAATGTTCTTGTAATTTCTTTATAGGTCAACATCCTCATACAGCTTGAACATGTAGAGTTATGCTCCATTTATATTTAAAAAATGGCGTATAGCGCCTACTTTACAAAGAAAGCAGTGTTAGAATAGTTAAAGTTCTAATATAAAACCGGTAAAAATATGGGTCTAAACGTATTCCAGACAAAGGAAAACAAAAAATATGTTAGATGTACAGAAGAAGTTCTTATGTTATAGATAAGATTCGAAAATCGATATATCATGGCGTTTCGATGCTGGGTGGGCGTCTAATGAACAAGAATCTTAATAAATGTTATTATATTTTATTAATTTTAAATTATTATTATTATTTAAAACTACAAAATCTACCAATAGGTGTTCTAATGACTGATTTGCGAACTAGAGCGTTGGCATCTGATTGGTGGCTCGGCGATCTGCGAAATTCTTTCTCGTTGGTCTCGTTATAATCTGGATGGCTCTTCTCAGACATACGTATCATTCTTAGTTCAGATGGATTTTGTTTTTGACGTAATCGTCAGGTTTATATACATACATATATATATATATATATATATATATATATATATATATATATATATATATATATATATATATATATATGTATATATATATATATATATATATATATATATATATATATATATATATATATATATATATATATGTAAAATAATTTCTATTTCCTGTAAAATTGTCAAATTGTAAATAAAAGTGAGTAATGTACAATCAATATATGAGGAAATATTTTCTGATTAAATAAATTAGAGCTTTAATTATTCAGCTGGGTAATTTCCCATTTATTCTCGACAATGAATATGCAACACCTCATAGAAATTCATTCCTTAAGCGCTACTATAGTCCATATATATAGGTATATAGTGTAGTATATGTAGTATATGTATCTATATATATATATATATATATATATATATATATATATATATATATATATATATATATATATATATATATATATATATATATATATATATATATATATATATATATATATATATATATATATATATATATATATATATATATATATAGATTATGTCCACACAGACAATAGAATAAATAGTTAAAGAATTTGATAAACAACATTCTTAACGTTTTATATGCATTTCATCATTTTTACAATCTTATAAATAATACTTAAAATGTATTTTCAGAGAGTCTAATTACAGTCCTGTTACTATGTATTTCTAGTGTTAGGATGAACACCATTGTATAATCGCCTAGTCTGTAGTGTATAGTGTCTTTACGTAAAGAGTAAAATATAGTACAATTGTGAAACCTTAGTTAATTTCCTTAATTAATAAATAAAGTTTTTTTAAAATATTTTTGCCCGCGCAAAAATATAATTGGCGCTGCGAACAGGATTCTGCAACACGTCGGTTCAACGAAAATATCTTGGTGCGAGCCAGTATTCATCTCCGAACTAACGGCTTGCTTCAGCAATCTAGTTGCGACGATCCAGAACTTCACAAACTTCATAGGAGCAGAAGAAATCCTTATGTGATCATCTTCTTCCTGTAAGTACCTTTGCTATCATTTACCTTTATTTTTAACTGAGCTATCACATTCTAAAACAGCTAGTGCTTTACAATTTCGTCACTGATACTAAAATACTGAAACGTAACTAAGACGTAATTAAGAACTTCAAATACCTTTTTCAGTTGTTGTTCTTATGTATTAGTGCATCCTATTTTTATTGTTTTCAACTTTTCTATTTTATTTACTATTGTGCCTTATTGCATTGCTTTATGAACAATTTACACTGCCCTACAAAAATTAAGAGACAACAAAAGTCTATCAGAGCTACCCCTTACGAGAAGATTACAGAAGAAACTTTTTCTGACGACGAAAATATATTACCGATCAATATTAATAACATTACAGATACTGAACTGATTAATTTGGTTGGAACCTTACCCAAATTTACAGATAAAAGAAATTTATCTACTTTTATTAATAGTGTCGAGACTTTATTTAGCTTCCTATCTGGAAAAACTTTGACAGAAACTCAAGCATTCCTGCTATCTGCCAATATTTTATCAAAAATTGAAGGAGACCCAAGGAATTATTTGAATTTTGAAAATAAATTCCTGTGGACGGACGTAAAACCATGTCTACTTAAAAAATATGGAGATACAAGATCAGAAACTACCCTAGTAACACAACTAACGACTACGGTACAAAGAACAAATGAAAACTATCAGGATTATTTCCAAAGAATTAACGCCGCTTTGAACGATTTGCTTCAAAATATAACTCTTCACTCAAGCAATGAAGTAAAGACATTTAAAATACCATATTTCAGAAATATTGCACTTCAAACATTTTGCACAGGAGTTAATAATCCGTATTGTGAACACCTGTCACATTTTAACTGCATAACGATCGATGAAGCTTATCAGAAATGCATTGAATATGATAGTTATAGACAACAAGTAAATTATATGAAATACTTAAGGAAGCCTGTTATCCCGCAAATGAGACCGTTTCAAGGAGACATAAATAAGCCCTTGCAACCTCGACAGCAACCCCCAAAGTTTCCAGTGAATCAGAATAAAACCACAAATGATCAACCGACACCAATGTCTAGAGTGTCAACGATAAGATCAAAAGGAAAGCCCATGAGTATGTCCACTTATCATAAAGTTCCCCACCAAAACTTAGAAACTGAGGATGATTATGATGAAGAAGACGAACGAGGAAACGAATATATAGAAGACGAAAATTTTATGAGTCAAGCCTCGGAAGAAGAACCACCCCCTGGTTGCAATTAAACACACACAACCTCTTGACTTTACCATACTTCTACCTGCCTAAGACCCACTTGAAAGTTTTAATAGACAGTGGAGGTTCAAACACTATATTAACACCAAAAGCTGCTAAATACTTCAACCCTAAAGATGAGTATGAAGAAAAATTTAAAATCGTCTGTATGAAGAAATCACAGAAGTTTAATAGAAACACTTTCCACGATATATTCAAAGAAATAGGAATAAAAAAGAAATTACATGCACGTATTGCTGACTGGCATGAGAACTTTGATATTTTATTTGGAGCTACCGATTTAGAAAGTTTAAAGGCAATTATTGACTTCGATAAAAATCAATTAATAATAAAACAATATAACGTAGATATTTCCTTTAAAACTAAATATCGACCGTCTAGGATCAAGATTAATAGACCAGATGGAGACGTACTTATCCAAGCATTTCAAGTAAATAACCATATCGTACCCGAAGGAATTTACCATGTTTCAAATAGATACATCGAAACAAATGATTTGGAACCTGGACAAGTTCATGATAATATACCACTAAAAGTTCACTCTTTGAATGATTTCGAAATTACAACCAAGATTCCATGCAAAGCACAGAAAATTGATGTAACAAACTTGATCAGAACTAATCACCTGAATAAGGAAGAAAAAGAACACATAGTAAAACTCTGTTCACAATTTAAAGACATCTTTTTCTACGAAGACAGTGATCTGACCTTTACCTCATTAGTGAAACATCGAATTAACACGGAAGAGGAAATTCCCGTATATTCAAAGTCATACAGACACCCATGGTCAATGAAGCCATGAATCTGAGATAGCCAATCAAATAAATAAGTTATTGGAAAAGAAAGTTATCCGACTATCGGAGTCCCCATATTCAGCCCCAGTGTGGATTGTCCCCAAAAAAACAGACGCCTCGGGACAACAGAATTATAGTATGGTAACAGATTACCGCAAGCTGAATGCAAAGACGATTGAGGATAAGTACCCACTGCCTCGTATTGATGACATCCTTGATAATCTAGGTAGATCTACTTACTTTACCACCCTAGATCTTGCCCAGGGATTTCACCAAATAGAAGTCGACGAAACGTCAATACCGAAGACCGCGTTTACCGTACCTCAAGGACACTTCGAGTATACCAGAATGCCCTTTGGCTTGAAAAACGCTCCAGCCACGTTCCAGCGGATGATGGACACGGTATTAAGAGAACATCTATACAAACATTGTTTTGTATATATGGATGATGTTATTGTATTTTCAAGATCCTTACAAGATCATCTTATTCATTTGAAAAAGATTTTCCAAAAACTTAGAAAAGTGAATTTGAAAATTCAGCTAACGAAAAGCGAATTTCTGACAAAGGAAGTTGCCTTTTTAGGACATGTCACACCAAAAGGCATACAACCAAACCCAATTAAAATTGAGACAATTAAGAAGCTCAAGATACCCAAAACACTCAAGGAAATCAAAAGCTTTTTAGGTCTAATAGGATTTTATCGGAAGTTCATTCCAAATTTTGCGAAGATAACTGCACCGTTCACCCGATGTACTCGCAAAGGAACAAAAATCAACACAGAAAATGAAGATTACATAAGGTATTTTCACCAATGTAAAGAACTACTAACAAATGCACCTATCCTGCAGTATCCAGACTTTACAAAGACCTTCACCATAACGACAGATGCGTCAAATACTGCCATCGGATCAGTAATATCACAAGAAAATCAGCCGATAGCCTATTATTCCAGAACTCTAAATTCAGCCGAAAAAATCTATTCGACTATAGAAAAAGAAATGTTATCAATCGTAGAAGCCTGCAAACATTTCAGACCCTATGTCTATGGACAACACTTCACTATTGAAACAGACCACAATCCGCTAGTCTGGCTCTTTAAGCTCAAAGATCCAACCTCGAGATTAACACGCTGGAGGATACGACTAGAAGAATTTGACTTTGAAGTCAGGTATCGCAAAGGCAAAGAAAATCAAGTCGCCGATGCACTCACCAGACTTAACATCATTATGATGGAAACAGAGTCCCTACAATGTGAAGCTGATCACGACATGACCCCGGAGGACTATGACGAGATTCTAAACATGCTACCGCCAGAATGCGACAACACCATTCACTCCGCACAAGAAGACCCAGTTTTCGGCATTACCTACTCAGAGGACCCCATAAATAATTTTCACTACCAGATTTATATTAAGACAAATCAACCTAAAACACAAACAAAATTTGTAAAAAAGTTTAAAGGAACCAGATTTATTCACAATATAAACTTATCATTAGAATGGAAAAATGAAATTATAGGAACCATGAAAGAAATTATCAAACCTAACATTACCTATGGTTTACATACCAAAGATTTAGAAGTAATTTCGTTCCTGCAGAAAGAACTACCTTCACTACTAGATGGTTAGGTAAAAATAATAGTTACTGACTATCCAGTGAAAGATGTTGAATTGGAAACAGAACAACAGCAAGTTGTATATGATTACCACAAGACCAATCATAATGACATAACGGAGACATATAACACATTAAAACGAAAGTACTATTGGCCAAAACTAAAAGCCTCTATTACAAACGTAATAAACAAATGTGAAATCTGCTTAAGTAATAAATACGAACGACATCCTTATGTGTTACCATTTCAAGGACCCTTGTTGGGAACCAAACCATTTAATATTATCCATTTAGATGTGTTTACGATCAAGAAAACGCCATTCCTGACCATAATTGATTCCTTTTCAAGATATGCCCAGGCTTACGCTCTAAAAGATCGAACATCATTAAGCATACTTTCCAAGTTAAGGCATTACTTTGCTCACCACAACTACCCACAAAAAGTTGTCTGTGACAAAGGTACTGAATTCAATAACGCAATATTTAAAGAATTCATGACTTTACACAAAATAGAGCTTCATTTTACTACCACGGGTAATCATACATCTATCTCACCAATAGAACGCTTTCATTCTACCCTAATAGAAAAAATTAGGACTTTAGCAGAACAGAACCCGGACGAAACTACCGAGAACTTAGCTATACATGGCGTTCTCATATACAATCAATCCATTCATACTGCCACCCAGCATTCACCATTCTCATTGTTATATGGACCTTACATGGAAGAGATTCTCTTCGATGAAAATCTCACTCTATACCAGGACTATGTACAGAAACATAAAAACG
Source organism: Cosmopolites sordidus (assembly GCA_031761425.1). Lineage (NCBI taxonomy): Eukaryota > Metazoa > Arthropoda > Insecta > Coleoptera > Curculionidae > Cosmopolites > Cosmopolites sordidus. Next base: position 304,793 of record JARFXV010001901.1, on the reverse strand, counting down.
AATTACAACCCTTCTTACAAGACGTTTATCAAAAACAGTTGAACCAACGACGGGAGCATCTTTCGAAAATAAACGAACAGCGACGAGATAAGACGCCACAGGTTCAGAAGGATGAAACAATATTTATTCAAAGTACACAAAAACAGGCTAAAGACAAACCCCCTTTTATACCAGCCAGAGTACTTCCCGACAGAATCCATGTCGAAAATACCAGAACCGGAAGTACAATCACAGTACTGTCAGGACAAATCGAGAAACTCAGGAAACACTAGTAATGTGATATGAGGAAAACGCTCAGTAGAAAATAAGGTATTTTTCCTTTCCGTTTTCCCTATTCCTACCCATTTTCCAACCTGCACCAAACAAGTTTGTTCCGCAGATAACTCCAACACTAGCCATCTTCGGATCAATCCAAGACGTGCCCCTACGTGAACCCATTCATTCCAGGCGGACACACCACCAAGGAATACAAGGCCCTTTTCAGCCCTGCAAAAAGGACATCCCCTTTTCCAGGACATGAACCAACAAATCGCCGAGGACGACGAACCAGCCCAAGGAGGGAGGGATTATGTCCACACAGACAATAGAATAAATAGTTAAAGAATTTGATAAACAACATTCTTAACGTTTTATATGCATTTCATAATTTTTCATCATTTTTTCAATCTTATAAATAATACTTAAAATGTATTTTCAGAGAGTCTAATTACAGTCCTTTTACTATGTATTCCTAGTGTTAGTACGAACACCACTGTATAATCGCCTAGTCTGTAGTGTATAGTGTCATTACGTAAAGAGTAAAATATAGTACAATTGTGAAACCTTAGTTAATTTCCTTAATTAATAAATAAAGTTTTTTTTTAATATTTTTGCCCGCGCAAAAATATAATTTATATATATATATATATATATATATATATATATATATATATATATATATATATATATATATATATATATATATCTACATTTTGAACAGATCAATTATCAACAGATCAATATATGTACATTTTGAACAGATCACATTTTAACATTTTTGAAGTACATGTTTCTAGAAAGGGTGGTCTCAGAGTGCCAACATCATCTTGTCGTTTTTTTTTCTGTGGAGTTGTCTCGAAGAGAGGATACTTGCTATTAAAAATAGAACTGAGTAAAATTTTATATAAAGTTTACGATTTTATCTATTAATAAAACACAAGTAAAAATGTATAGTCCATATTGTATTTGACATAAACAGATTTGAAAAGTTAATCGGTAAATAAGATATCATTAATTAATCACAGTTATATCTCCTAGAGGTAGTTATGGTTTCGGTTCTCCATTTTGGGGGAACTAGAAATTCAAATAATAATATATTTTATTCGGAATTGTGCTTTCCAATTTTGAATTAATTTCTAGTCTGTTTTTTGTTGGAATTTTAATGCATATTTTCAAAAATAATTAGTTTTTCTTTACTGAGCTGATGAAAAATAAAAAATTGAATTTTATTTTATTTACGCCTTAAAAAGAAATGCTAATTTCAACTTTTATATAACGAAAAAGAAACTAATAAATGTACCCTTCTAGGAGCACCGGGATAAACAAAAACCAATTTATGTTCTTATTAGCAATTTTTGAGAATTAATTTTCGGGTGTATTTCCCGTTTGTTTTTCTTCCTTTCATTTAATCGCTATGAAAAATTACCTTATTTAAATAATTTTGGTTCTGTTATTTTCAATCGATGAAACGATTGTTAAAAATTAACTTTTTTAGTTTTAATTTGATTGTAAAGATACTTCTTGTTAATTTAATAAATATGATATATGGAAGACAGTTTATCTCTCCTCGTAAACTTTCTTCACGAAAATTATATGTCTTTAATATATGTACTTTTGAATTTTTAAATATTTAGTTTAATTTTTTTAGTTTGATTTTCTTTATTGAGCTGATAAATAGCGAATTAAAAAAAAATAACATTTTAAGTATAATAATATCATAAAAGAAAAAGCTAATTTTAACTTATACTATATATAACAAAAGAAAACTCATTTTTATTCTTTTTTAGGAAGATCAGAATGAACAAAGAACAATTTATTTTCGTACTAGTAATTTTTGAAAATTAAATTTTCTGTACGTTTTTCATAGCTTTTCCTTTTTCATATTAATAGCTCTGAAAAAAAACCTCAATATATTTTTTCTTTGCTTTTAATCGATAAAGCGTCTGAAAAAAACACTTTTTTAGTATAAATTTGACTGGAAAAAGATTTCAAGTATAATTATTAGAGGATATATTATATATCAATCAACTCCTCGTTGCAAGACTCAAAATCAAAAATTGATAGAAGTTGACTTTTTAAGTTGTTGACCTGCAAGTAAACATTTTTAAGTGTAAATAGTATTAAGGACCATAGGCAATTCACGATACATAATTAATAATAATATATAGTGATTGAAAATAATGGAGAATGCCCTTTTCCATGATTATCTCGAGCCCATGTGTGTTCTTCACTAATTTCTTCATAGTTGTACGATATTCATTTTGCAGAATTTTCCACATTTTGAAAATGCATATTCAATTATTATAATATCAAAACAAGATACTTATGAAGTACTGGGTACCATTTAATGCAATGTAATTTAGAAATGTAATTTCGATTAGCATGTTTCATTCGCATCATTTATATTACAATTTAAATGGCCTATTTTAAAAATAAGGGGCTGTCAGTCTGTTTATTTTATCTTTGAAACAGCTAAAAAAATACCAAAAAAATAAGTTTTATTTCAATTTGAAAAGGGTCGAAAAAACGCAAAACTCATCTTCTGAATTTATTTATGAAAGCTGAAATCTGAAATAGAAAGTTTTGCCTCCTGTTATATATTAAAAAAAAAAATTCCCCCAGAAATATCAATTAATCCTTTGAAAAAAATTGATCAGACGCAAATATTTCTCATTGAAACCGTTGAATTTTAATGTCGTCGAACATCTAAAAGGAGAAGTATCAAAAATGAGAAACATCTCCGCTTATAGCTCAGATTGCACTAAACTACGAGAGTCGTTTTAAAATTCTTGGTGTTACAATGGAAATACAGGTTTGTTCAGATCTTAATTTTTTTTAACGTCGTTACCTAACAATTCAATCCATTTAAACCAACGCCATTCCAACTTTTTAATAACATCAGTGTAATACGATTTGTAAAGATAGACATTCATTACTACCATATATCATCATCATCAGCCCATGTCGATCCACTGCAGGATGAAGGTCTCTTCAGCATGCTTCCAACTTTTACGGTCCTGGGCCTGCCTCTGCCATTCAGGTCCTATATATTTAACGATGTCATCAGTCCATCGAGCTTTCGGTCTTCTTCGCGGACGTTTGCGATCAAGTGGTATCCACTCCAGGATTGCCCTGGTTCATCTGTCATCCCATCGCCTCGCTACATAGCCTGCCCATTTTTATTTCAATCATTTCACTCTTCTAATAATGTCATACACCTTCGTTTGTTCCTTGATCCATACGCAGGGCTTTCTGTCTCGTCTTGTAATTCCAAGCATAGATCTTTCCATTCCCCTCTGTGCTACCCGAAGTTTTTGAATTGATTGCGATGTGAGTGTCCAGGTTTCACTTCCGTATGTCATAACGGGCAGGATGCACTGATCGAAGACTTTTCTTTTCAGACAAAGTAGGAGTCTGCTCTTAAACTGCTACCAGCCACACTTAATACGTCGTTCCACCTCCCGAACGGTATCCCTATCCATTGAAATCCTCTGCCCAAGATATATAAAGTTGTCCACAATTTCCATTCGTAAAACTGAAATTCTCCTGTCGTCAGCGAATTTATTGGACATAACCTGACTCTTTTTCAGTTTTATTTGTTTGCTTATTGTTTAATAGTAATCAAGATAGAGGGTGTTAAAGTTATAATTTTATTTTCAATTATCGTCAATAAATTTCTTAAAAAGTATGTTTCTTGAACGAAATTTAGTAGTGGCGGATTTTTTAAGATAAGATATTTAAATGTCTCGAAATTTTTATGTAGATCGTAGAGGGCGCTATCTGCGACACTTTTTAGGTTGGAAAGGTCACAACTTTTTTGCACCTTAGTGTAGTCGCGTTTTTAATGAAAATATTATTTTATACACCTTTTTTGCGCAAAAAAAGGTATACCTTGTAAATGCCGCTCCGAGTTGCCGTTTTCTAGATATCTGCGTTTAAGTTAAAGAAGAAGAAAAAAGTTGTGACTAGCTCTACATTTTACGAAAGAATTTTCAAAAAATTTAAATAACTTATCTCAAAACACCCTCCACTACCAAATTTCATTCAAGAAAGATACTATTAAAGAAAGTTATTGACGAAAATTGAAAATAAAATTGTAACAACAAATTTGCAGCCTTACTGTGTACCAGTAATTAGCGGACACCGTGTATATAATGGCATCATTAAATAATACATTTTCATTGTTTTTTTTTATTTTTGCATTTAATACCATTACATGTGAAAAATCCAAAATTGTTAGGTTACAAAAAATATAAAGGCACAAATTTGTTAAATCGATCAAAGTCAAAAATGTGTTAATTGAAAATTGGGAAAAAAATGTCATATTTCATTTAAATGTCATATATATATATATATATATATATATATATATATATATATATATATATATATATATATATATATATATATATATATATATATATATATATATATATATATATATATATATATATATATATATATATATATATATATATATATATATATATATATATATATATATATATAGCGGAAATAAACAATTCTTAAAATGCATACCATGGACTGATGAAGCTACTTTTAGTAGGGAGGGAGGCGTTAACTTACATAATATGCACTACTGGGCAGATGCTAATCCACACTGGATGTTAGAAATCAACCACCAAAATAGATGGAGTGTGAACGTCTGGTGTGGTGTTTTGGGAGAAAAAATTATTGGTCCCTTTATTTTTAATGGACATTTGAATAATGAAACATATTTAAATTTTTTACAAAATGGACTGCCAGAACTAATGGAAGATGTTTCGTTGGAAACAAGAAGACAAATGTGGTACCAGCATGATGGATGCCCTGCCCACTTCTCGCAGGTGGTTCGAAACTTCTTGGATTCTTCGTTTCCAAATCGTTGGATAGGACGGGCTGGTTTATTTTTGTGGCGCGCTTACCGGATTTGACAGTCCTCGATTTTTACTTGTGGGGAAGACTAAAAGACCTTGTTTTTCAAACTCATCCTACCACACGAGAAAACATGATTGAAAGAATTCAAAATTCAATAACCAGCATTTCAAGAGCGGAAATCGAAGCTGCCGTTTTTAGTACTCGTCGAAAAATAAATCTTTGCATTTCTAAGGATGGAAGGCATTTTGAACATTTAGAAAGGCGTTAAAGTTCAGATTCTGTTAATTGTTAGACTGTTGTGCTGTTAATTTTATTTGACTGTTGTTATTATTATTATCTTCGTTGTTGGCCCGTTGGCCTTTAAACATGCTCGAAATTAATATGGCACGAAGAATTTGGACCAGTCCTAAGCCTGGGTAAAGTGTGAAGGAAGGCAAACATTAGGTTAATATTTTTTTAACTTAATGCAGGTAGTAGTGAAATAATAACTGATTTTTTCAGAAAAATTGAAATATCTCTTGACATGTCAGAGATATCGATTTCGGGTTTTCACTGGACGATTCCTCTTTAAATTACCTTTCTTGCCATGTAATAAAAGCTGTACCATTCCATTTGAAAAAACTGAACAAAACTTTAAAAAACTATTGTTGAATGTAAAGCCACCTCGCGGTTTCATTTATAAACTAAATAATGTATCTCCCAGATTATCTGATTGTCTCAGCAATTGCCTTTTAAATGAATCCAAATTGAGGAAAATCGGTTTAGGCAAACGGACATTAGACGGCTTTTTATCTAAATAGGTAAAACTCCCCCCACTTCTTTATTTGCGAAGTTACGACAAAATGTCATAAAACAAAGTTGTAGGAGACAGTTTGCTAATTATAACTGAGAATTTTTCTTACTCGGTTAACACTTGAAAATACACAAAAAAATGATTTTTAAAAATGTTTAGCTCGTCACCCATCTTGCGGTCGTCTTAGAAGCTTAAAAATATTTTTGGTGAATTTCTCATGATCATTTTTAGTATAATTTTTTTTCCCCAAAGCTATGGGATAAAAAGTTTTCAAGATACGGCCGCGATCCATCCTTAATGGGACACCTGCTATATATATATATATATATATATATATATATATATATATATATATATATATATATATATATATATATATATATACAAGGTATACTTCATTACCGCACAACTCAGCGCGTCAAGCGGATGCCGGACAAAGGGCTAGAAATTCTGCCAATTCTTGCAAAAACAAGAAAAAAATCCATGTCACCCTGTTAAGTTATGATAGGTTTATTTTTGGACATCTTAAAATTCGACACCCTAGGATATATCTTTAGGTACTGTGATCATAAATTTCCCAATTTTTCAGTGTTATTTTTTTTATAACGTAATTCTAAATAACCAGGCTATTAATCGCAGTGACCAAATCAAACAATGAACGCTGTTAATTTACTAAAAATTATATCAGCTAACTTTGACACTTCATTAAAAAAAAATTAAATTAAAAAATTAAGACAAAATCGAATTTGTGGAATCTTTGGTCTGCCTCGCAGCATTCGTTTTATGGACTGAATACTGATATGTATGGTTAAGCTCCGGTTGCCTTCGGTTGAGTTGTGTACATTAGATGTTTCCAGAAACATTTACAGTTTGGTTGTTTGAAACTAACTCAAAGAAGTTTACGTCACCAATATTCCATTACACGCATAGAAATCGTTTCCTAGAAAACCTGTCTAGGTTGTGTTAGTTATCCGAGATTTATTCATTAACTGTGCTTCTTTGCATTCTTGATTTTTTTATCGCGGATCGTAATTCAGTATATGAAATGTTGGTTCTGCGCATTTTGAAGTTAAATTCAATAAGTCATCAAGAAATTTCTATAATATTGAGTGATACTTTTCGACATGCCCGTTTAAAATCCATCTTATTAATAGTGCCATCAACAATATTAGAAAGGTTTATCTAATCTATAATGTGCATCTGGTTGATGAATTTGGTTCTTTAAATTGCTGCTTAAAAAAAATATAGAGTTTTCCAATAAGATACGTCATCAGAACGTTGAAGCGTAATAACGGCAACATTGTTTGTAATGTAAATGTCAGTTATAGAGTACTCTGTTCAGTATATTGTGTCAATTGATTTTTATCTTACAATTTCATTTACAAACTGGGTTTTAGAGAAGTCGAGACGAGACCCTACTTTGAGACTAAGCGCACTTTTGGCTTAATGTGATTTGGGATCACTTGAGAATTTGGGCCGAACAAAATTCTCAAATAAATGTCTTTATTAATTTAATTAATTAAATGGTAATTAACAACAAGGAATATAACTAAGATTTATGAATGAAAAATGAAAATAATCATAAAATAACATACAAAGCTCTATCTCTGCGCTGATAGCAGATATTCTTTAAATTTAAATCTTATGTGCTTTCTGTAGAACATTAAATGACATCTCAAATCTCTACTTTGAGAGTTAAACAATTTAACGTGGCATCATAAGAAGGGCACTGTGACGAAGGTAAGAATCATGAATAATTCGGCGAAAACTCAATTTATTCCTAAAGCAAAGTGGAGAAGATGTAATCATTACACGTTCAATACTCGATAATAAGCAATATTTAAATAAAGAGTCCATCTTTAACCACGCCAAATCAGTTATTTTTCCCGAATCATACTTGCGCATGATCATACTTGCGCAAACCACATACAAAGCGGCAACAACAATTGTGTATCTTCTGGAGATGGTAGCGGGTTATGACATCTAAGCAACGAAAATACACAGTGACACAGTAACGTAATTTGATATTACAAGACTTCACATAGTGTCTTTTTCATGTTAAATGATGGTACATCTCTAGCAGAGCACAAGCGTTTTAGACTAGCATAACTTTGTCTTGTCAAATAAGATATATGTTCACAAAAGCGTAGCCTTTCGTCAACAAATAAACCCAAATTTTTTGCACAATTTACAGTCTGGATTTTTTGCTGATTAATATATAGTTTTATTTGAGAACGTAGAAACTGTCTTTTCCTATTTGAGCTAAAAATAATAGCTTTAGATATGGTAGGGTTCAAATGTAGGCAATGATTTGCAGAGAATGCAGAAATGTTGCGAAGATCTTCATTAATGGTCTTGGCTGCACGTTTATAATCATCGCACACGAATTCCTTGTATAGCTGTGTGTCATCCGCAAAAAATGTGGATTTACAATTTACAATAATTACATGTAAATGGAAGGTGTAAGTTAAGAAAAGCAACGGACCCAATACGGATCCTTGAGGTACACCAGAACTTGTATGTTAGCTTGAAGATAACAGGTTATTTAAAAATGCCCTTTGAGTACATATGAAGTACATATGAAGAAAGTTAAAAGTATCCACATTTAGCAATCAATAGCGCATGGTTAACTGTATCAAATGCCTTACTAAAATCCAACAAAACAAGAGCAGTCGCTTTTCCATCATCCATGGAATGATAAACATCGTCACATATAGAAAGCAAGGAAGTTTCCATACTGTAGCCCTTTCTGAAACCAAATTGAGTAGCAGAAAGTCTATTAATATTAGTTAAATACTCATCAATTTGGTTATACACGGCCTTCTCCAGAATCTTTGATAAAGTTGGCAACAAGCTTATTGACCATAGATAGCAAAGCTCAGAAGAATTAGATTTTTTAGGAAGAGGAATTACAAGAGCCTCTTTCCACATTGAAGGGAAAAAGCCACACACCAAACAATAGTTTATGATATGACATAAATAATTGTCAATAGCAGGCATGTATAGTTTTATCATCTGCAGAGTCAAACCATCAGATTATTTGGCATTTTATGTCATCACATGTATAATATTTAATAAATCAGATATTTCGACTGGTTTAAAAGTGAAATTATAGGCAGCATTTTTCATGAGTGTTATAAAAATTTAGAGTAGTAGTTGATGGATGGATTGCTTGTTTCAAAGACAGAGACAAAATATTTATTAATATCATCAGCATTATTTAGATTATGAGTAATGCTAGCTGAGACTTTAGACTTACGAATATTTAAACTTGTGGAGTGATTGTGGCTTGTGGAGTGATTCAGGAGTTACCTCTTCATCGGTATAAAGTAACTGTTCGGTGCGGTTTTTGGACTGAAGGAGTGATAGCACTTGTTTTTTTAAAGATGATGATGGAAATCGTATTAATGTCAATGTTGAACAGAATATTTTTGGAATAAACTAATAAATGTCGATATTAATAATGATTTCTTTCAATAGACGTTGCGATATTTCGTCAGACAATCAACTGCAAAATAAAAGCAACGTTTCCTGCAGACGTTATTTCGCGAAATGATATCGATTCGCGAAATGATATATTTCGCGAAATGATATATTTTCGCGAAATGATCATGAAACATAAGCGTTTTGCAATATTCAAACATTTAATTTCGAATGTCCCTTTTTCTCTTTTTCTTTTTATAAACCTTATACTGATAAATTAATATACGCGCGGAAAAGATAAATGTTTATTCTCAACTGGAAACGAAAAGTAAAATTTATTTTCTTTCAACCTTATGTAATCAAGCTGAAATCTTAAAAAGAAATTTATTTTTCTCGCTCTTGGCAAAAAAAAACTTCTTTCAGCTATCAGCTCGTTGAAAAATTAAACCAGACGTAAATATTTGTCCGACAAAAGTTCGAAGGCGCTACAAGTCTGTGGTTAGTGGCACCATATATAACAGAAAATTTCGAATTTGTTGTTTGAATTGCCCTGATCGCACAGAACTTCAATGTTTCGGCTTGATATTTACGACGATAGAGTCTTACGTCTTCTTAGCTTTATTTCGGTTTATTATGGAAGGGAGAAATTCAATTTTTCTTGAACAATAATACGAGATGTATTACGTAAATGGAAAACGGCACATATCGAATTTAAAGAAAAAAATAACATTGGAAGTCGCTATATAATTTAGAATGGTTAGGAGGAAGCGCGCCAGTGCTTATGAAAAGCAAAGTATGTGCGATTCCGATAAGACTTTTGTGAATTCATTTGGACGAAGGTTGTTATTTATGTATCCGGATGAATAAATAAAAACAAATATTTATCATTGAAAATAGTTTTATTGTTTTCAAAATATTCTCCGCGATGATCGATACACTTTTGCATATGTTTGAACCAATTTTCATAGCACTTTTTCCATTCCAATTGACGTATTTCTAAAACATGCATTTTGAACACATCAACCGCTTTTCTGGCGTCGAAAATCGTTGACCACGTAGTTTATTCTTCATGGACGGGAACAAAAAGAAATCATCAGTTCCCAATCCATCAATTCGGATGTTTTGATTGGGTAAATACTGAGATGTTCGATCCGATGTGCGATAGGAGGTCGCTGGTTGTTTTTTCTTATTTCTTCAAAGATTGTGTACCATCCAGAATTGATCGTTCTACGATTCTCTACTAGCACTGTTGCCACATGCTCATTTACCCAAAAAAAAAAACAGACGACAATTTGTTTCGAAGTGAACAACTTTTGTTGGGTTTGGTTCATTTTAAACCCATACAGTCGACTGCTGTTTGTTTTCAGTGTCATACGCATAGACCTAAGATTCGTTACCTATGTAGGTGTTATACATGGCTTTTGACTCACCACGATTGTATATTTTGAGTATTTCTTTGCACCGCCTTTTTTGAGCGATTGTTAAATTATGCGAAATCCAATGCGCACAAATTTTTTTCACGGCTAAATGTTCATGTAAAATCTTCTATATGCTTGCCATACTAATGCCTAGCAATGCCTCAAAGTCACGGTTTGTAACATGACAATCTTGCTTTTCAGTTCGCGCACATTATCGATGTTTTCTGGCACAATCGATTTTGGACGACCTTCTTTAAATTCGTTATTGAAAGAACGACGGCCAAGAACGACGGTGTTAGATGGTGCTTCATCGCCAAAAGTGAGTTGATTGGTCGGAGTGAGTTGATCGGTGCATTGTTGTTGAGAAAATCTACCTCGAAAGTCGTAGAAAATCATCGCACGAAAATTCTCACGAGTTAATTCCATTTTTTGACTGAGATAAAATTTTCAAGTCACCGAACAGCACAAATAGCGTCCGCATGACAAAACCTGTGTACGTATACTGTCAACAATGTCAAACATTACGATGTATATGTCAGATGACGCCTACAATGGTGTTACATTGTTGTCAATTCCGGATACAAAAATAGCAACCTTCGTAATACGCGTAATTCAATCGTATTGTGCTGGTAAATTAATTGATTTCTAATATTGGACATTTAATTGGGGAAAAAACGCTCAGTATACACATTTATATTACACTGAAAATAAACTACTTTTTCTTTTTCTACCCGTCAACCTTCCTCTCTAACCGAATCGATCTCCAGCAGCCCCTTGCCAATTCTTGATGTGCAGGAGTTCTTTAGCATGTCCTCTTACATTGTCCTGCCATCGTGTCTTTGGTCTACCTCTTTTAACTTTCTTGATAATCGGGTTTCTGAGGACGTGTCCCGCCCATCTGAGTCGCTGAACCCTCACATGGTCTACAATATCCAGATCTTAGTACAACGGCTTGAGTTCGAATCAGTGGCGGCTCGTGGGTTTTTAAAGTGGGAGAGCGTAGAAGGAAAAAGTTCTGCTGATGTTTTTTTTGCTTTCTCCTTCCTCCTTCCTCCTTTTTTCTTTTCGTGCTATTGAAACTCTATACAGGAGGTGAACCAGGATTTTTTTTTAATATATTTGAAAACATTTTTATTTACAAATTACTACTTATGTATACACACGTAGCAAATCCTAAATCAAAATAAGTATTCGCGAGGCGAACGAAATACGCGACGGGAGACATATCAAACTTTTCGTACCCGTCAAATCGCGTTTAAAACTAATTACCGATACGTTCAGTCGCAGGGAATCTACGTCCAAATCGTATGTTTTAGAAAGCAGTTAAACCCCCGAATTCTTGCAACCAACAAAACATGTAACACCAACGACGAGATAAGATGACGTAGCGTACGGTCACTGGAAGTAAACGTCCAACCAATCATGTAAAAATTGTGGCGAGAGGATGGAATTTTTATCCGCATTATTTGATTATTTTAATTTTTAATAATATCTTAAAATGAGTTACAGAAAAGGAACTGAAAATAAATCAAATATGGTGTTTTGCTCTGAAAAATTGTTTACTGTGATAAATACTGGAGGGGCGGTGCCCCAACGCCCTCCCTCACGAGTCGCTACTGGTTCAAAGTTATACTTGATCCTCCAAATTCCATTTTTATTCACAATACCAAAACTTCTTCTGAGTACTCTTTCTTCAAATACTGCAAGCATCTCTTCTGTTTTCTTTGTGAATACCTTGTCTCGCAGTCATAAATGACTACTGGCTGCGAATGAGTGTACTATATACCCTAACTTTGTTGCCCTTCATTATACGATTTCTGGTATCTTCTGTGATGTTGTTTTCATCAAGTTTGCTTTCCAGACACGTAAATTAGTTCCCAACTTCAATATTGTCATCGCCGATTATCCAGTTCTGTTTTTTTTGTTCGACTGGTTCTTTTTTCCATCGTTTTTGGTTCGTTGGTCAAGATTCATTTCTAGACCGGCTTATAGCCTTTACCTTTGTTTTATCATATGACTCTCTTAATAATTTTTTCGATTATGTTAATAGGTTTAGGTCATATATCCCACGATCTGTAATTCTTTATTTATCGTTGTTCCATTTACGTCTATGTCTGTTGCGCTAATGTCTTTGTTCAATACTATATTAAACAGAACTGGTTCCTAGACGAAAAGCTTCTCCGATCTCAACTTATCATGGTGTGTTATTAGATTTTTACTATTGCCTTGAAATTGAGCATTGCCATCCTAGTTAATCTAATAAGCTTAGCCGGTTATCCCATTCCCTCCATAACCTCGTATACTAATGCTCTTTGTAAGCGATCATATGTTTGTCTGCAATCTATGAGCATCTACAATTATGATTATCGAACTAGGTTGGAAAAAGGGTGTGCCAAGTTTTGACTGTGACTGGAGATGAAAATTGGATATATTTTGAGAACCCAAGATGCAGAAAATCATGGGTTGACACAGGACAACCATCAACATCAACAGCAAGACCGAATCGTGATGTGCATTTGGTGGGATTAGAAGGATGTCGTGTTCCATGAGCTTCTGAAACCAGGTAAAATAGTTAATGCCGTTACCATCTATAAATGACCAATTTGAAACGTGCATTGATCGAAAAGCCACCAGAATCGGCTAGACGTAAAAGTGATTTTGCAGCACGACAATGCTCCATCACACACAGCGAAAGCGATCAGAGATAGATACCATTTCTGCACTTGGCTGTAAACTCTTGACCCACCTGCTGTACTTACCAGACATGGCCCCTTCCGACTGCAACTTGTTTTCATCGATGTTTCACGCACTTTCCATGAAACACTTCAACAATAACAACACTTTCAGTAAAATTGTACTGTTTTTATGAGAGGACATCCACAAATTGTCAGAGAAATGGGAAAAATGTGCAGCTAGCGATGGCGCATACTTTGAATAAATCCTTTATTACCTTTTTTTAAATTAAACGTGTTTTTTTAAAAGGAAAAATTAAGAATTGTTAACTGTCATCGCAACCGTCAGTAAATCAACATTTTTTAAATTGTTTGTGTAAACCCAATACCCCAACAACATTAGAACATATACAAAAAACTGTAAACTGTCTGTAAATACGATCAAGAGTAAAGAGATTTGCCACTAAACATAGTCACCTAATCAGTATTTTTACTTTTTGAGGCGCAATTTGCATCATTAGGAGATGATTCAATCTGATAGATTGAATCTCCTCCTCCTAAATCTTTTCGAGTTTTTGTATGATAGCGATTATCGATAACACAAGTCTATTGTGGATTTAGTGCCGGAAAGTCTAAAACTGTTTTTGAATATGGCCATTATGCAGGTTTTAACGATATTTATTTTTTTTAAATGTACGTGTAATTTTCGAGATATGATAGGTATAAAAAAATACGATTATTTCATATTTTTTTATTTTCATATCATTAAACATGGAGAAAGCTTCTTTTTCGTGATTTTTTCGAGTAAGTTCCTTCCATGCCCTCACGCATGCTACTCCAGTAGTAATCAGCCATCATGTGTACCTTTCTTTTATATTTTTTAGGTCCTGATGAAATCGCTCTCCGCCAAGGTTGTCCGGAAATTTGTCCAAATGATTGTGGAGGTAGTTAACTTTGATGCTCATGTTACATCCAAGCTTTCTAAAATTTTTCAGAAAGTTTTGCACCAATTCGCGATAATTTGTCGGACTTATCATTCCCTAGATTTATACATTTACTGTATAGCATATCTTCTAAGCTAAACAGTATTTTTGTGGTTTGGTTAAAAGGGCACCATGTTGTTTTAGGTCTCTTGCTGTACGAAAGTGACTGGAATCTATCCGGCAAGTACGTCACAGCTGTAGATAGGACTGACATTCATTTAGAATGATAATATTATACGCTTATAATATTTATTCTATGTTTCTTTTTTTATTGTACCATAAATTTGTCACTTAGAATGGTGCCCAGCTAGAATACAATAAGACCTGCAATGTTGGGGTACCAGGATTTTTGGAGCCAGAAATTATATTGGAGCCCATATGATATATGTGCTTGAAAAGGCTTATATATTCTTTCTTCTTATATATGCCTAAACACCGCTGTGAATTGATTACTTGATTGCCCTTTTGGTCAGCAGTGAGCAAACCCATCGTGCTGGTAGCTTTCTTATGCTTAAATAATCGTGTGGGATGTTCTGTAGACGTTTGTCCGAAATGTCTATCATTTTAAATTTTATTTAACCCTTCATCCAATCAACACGGTAATCAGCTCCTCAAAGTGGCGCGGAGTATGACTCGTGCTGGTTCGACCAAATCGAAATTCAGTTAACCACTTATGGATCATGAAATGTAAAGGAATAGAGTCCCTATAGTACTTTTTCAAGTTTTCCGTGGTTTCTAGTATTTCATGCAAAAAGTACTATTTAACACACGAAATTTGCTTTTTTCCTGATGTCAAAAATCAGTTGGAAGAATGCCAAAACAAATAATAATAAAATAAATAATGCTAATTAAAATGCTAAAATAAATAATATTTAGAAATATAATTTTTGCTGTAAGTTGTATGGGTTTCCTTTTTTCCTAATTTCAAATCTCGACTGGAATTCAACTAGCTGAATACCTTTTTGTTTTCCTCATTCATCTGATGAAATGTCAAAAAAAAACTTTTTGTGTAAATTGGGTCGAAGTTAAACCCATTTTCTTTTGAATTAACTTTCTTTAGTCGAAATATCGAAAAGAAATTTTCTTTCGTGCTCTAACAAAAACTAAATTTTTTGCTAGCTAAAAATATCTGGTCCTTGAAAAAAACTTACATTTACTTATATTTGAAGTGAAGATTTTAGATTAGAGTCGCATCAGCAATTGAGGCTATTTAAGTTATTCAAATAATTATTGTAATTTTATATAATATATCTTTTAACCCTGGTCAGCATCCCCTTGGGCTACCAATCTTTGGTTTGTGCCCCTATCCACCATTGACCAATGTGGAAAACCTCTCAATAGGCACCCTTAGGCTTCAGCCATCTTCCAACTAGCGTGTCTAAGGGGCGATTTTTATCAGATTTTCACTCTTGCCGTCCAGGTACTAACCGCAACAAGTGATCGCTGGTTTCATTTACATTTGATACAAAAAAAATGTCAATGAATGGCTCTATCATACTCAAGAGTTCAACTGCTGCTATCTCATTCTTGTTCCATCCGCGATAAATCTGGGGATCTCGACTGTCAATTGAATGTCGCTATCGCAGATCCTTAGAAAAACTGCATTATTTAAAGAGCTGTTCATAGTCTGGCATTATCTTGCTGAAATATGAGATTTGGACGATTCCTGATTTGATAGCTAATATGGGTGACCTGCTTCACAAGCACATATCCAAATGTCTTGAGTAACAGCTGCATGGTGTTCTGATACGAAAGTTAAATTTTGGTTTTCACAGGACAACCTAAGGTCCCATTTAGTTCTAGCTCGGTTCCATTCTAAGCGATGTGTTGATGATGCGCTGTAAGAGAAAGGACGATAAGATACATCCCCATCGCAAGTAAGCTGCAAAAAAAGCATCACACATTAATTATCGCAATGAATATATCACAGCTTTAGAGTGAATATATTTTCAGTGTGATTCAAATATGTATACTGAGTGTTGTATTTGTTCCCCAGAGTATATCAAGAAGGATACCTATTTCCTAAGAACAAACATAGGTTAAATTAATAGTTGCAGTAAATATCCAATTTTTGCAGCGTTTGTTCCTAAACGTTATTTTCAATTGTTTACCATGCCTTGCGTGGAAAGAAATCCAAAATTTCGCCAGCTTACCGAGTTTCATAGGGGATGGATAGTTGGTCTACGAGAGTCTGGTCTCTCTTTTCGGGAAATTACTCACAGAGTGAAGAGAAGTTTAGATATAGCTTAGATGTTGTCCGGCATGGCTTCAGAAAGGCAAATCGAGCCAGAGGTACAGGACCGCACAGAAGAACAACAGAATGCGAAGATCACCGCCTGATGCTATTGGCTTTAATAAACCGCTTCTCTATCACTATGGCAACTGCAAATCAATGGTTTGCAGAACACGGAAGATCCATGGAATGCAGAATGTTTATCGTCGGATAAGATGTTTTGGACTTTTTTTTATCTAGTTCGCATTGGGTACTACCTCTAACTCCAGACCATCGACGTAATCGACTTTAGTGGTGAAGAGAACGGCTATTGTGGGACCACAAATGGAACATAATAGTGTTTAGTGACGAGTCTCGGTTTTGTTTAGGCATGCATGATGGCCGGGCACGAGTGAGAAGACTACGTGTTGAACGACTAGATCCACAGTTTTTTGTTGAACGGCATGTCCATCACATTGTTGGGATTATGGTGTGGGATGCCAACATAGGATGGAATGGAAAAATGGCCGCACTTTGTTACGTTCTAGAAATTGTGAACGCTCATTGTATATTATACTTAAGGCCACTCCCAAACCCAATTTTTTAACAAGATAATGCTCGGCCACATGAAGCAGGAGTCACATTAGACTACTTGAACTATGCTCAAATTAATGGACTGTCATGGCCTCCAACATCTCCCGATTTAAGCCCAATCGAACATGTACGGAACATGAGCGGTTAAAGGCTACTAAATTTACAACAACCCCCTCAAACTTTGGTAGCACTTCGACATGAGGTAAAAGTCGCTTGGAGTAAAGTATCACAGGAAGTTCGGATACATAAAAAAATCGCCCAGTATATATATATATATATATATATATATATATATATATATATATATATATATATATATATATATATATATATTGTGACCTATTATTTTCTCTTTTGAAACAAAATAAAAAATATATAGATCACACCGACGGCAGCTGTTCGCCGGGAGCACCGGGAAGAAGGTCCAGGACAGAATGAAGCCACGACAAAAGTTGAGCGCCACCCGGTTACTTCATATATCGGAAAAGACCCTGGACCGGGAAGGGGTATATCTTAAATAAAACGGTTTACTAGAATTTTATAAATATATATATATATATATATATATATATATATATATATATATATATATATATATATATGTATATATATATATATATATATATATATATATATATATATATATATATATATATATATATATATATATATATATATATATATATATATATATATATATATATATATATATATATATATATATATATATATATATTACAAAAACACACTCAAAAAGGAACGACACAAAGCACACAAAAAAAGGAATAACTAAAACTATCAAACAAAAGACATGGGAAGGTTTAGGGAAGGTGGTTCTCCAAACCTTACCGTGAAAGAAATCAAAAATCAAATAAACAGCTCTGAATTACACCAGCTGGTCTCTATGTCCCTATACAAATTAGAGGTTATTTTTTCTATTCTGACAATAGTAAAAAGATAAATATATAACACTAGGGTAACCAGGAATGGTCAGACGGCAAATAGATACAAAATATAATATAAATAATCAGCAAATAGATAACAAAATATAAGGTGATAATAAGGTATATATATATATATATATATATATATATATATATATATATATATATATATATATATATATATATATATATATATATATAAATATATATATATATATATATATATATATATATATATATATATATATATATATATATATATATATATATATATATACTGGTGTTTCCACCACGTTTCGACGAAATCACAGTCGTCAATTTCAAGTGTACTGAACAGAAGTAATTCGAGCCATCTCGTCGAAAGGCCTTCAAAACTCATATATTTATCAGTATAAAAACTTTGTATTTCTTCTTTATAAATACTTTTTTGCAAATGTTGATTGATTGAGCATTTTTGCAAAAGTTGATTGTTTGAGATTTAGTGTATTTGTTTAATTTAAATGTCTCAAATGTTGATCCAGAAGTGTGACTATTAAATAACAAGACTGACGGTGTCAAATATTTTTGTTTTGATTTCATACATATTTACTTATTATCAATATACACCAGTCCTCTATCCCTACAGCGCTCCATGTGGATCTTCTATTGTTCGAAACAGTGCTGGAAGTTTTCTTCTGTCAGTTCTTTCAAAAAACGTGCCGCCTTCTCTTTCACAGCTTCAATGGACTCAAATCTTGTTCCTTTTAATGCAGATTTCACTTTAGGATACAGATAAAAGTCGAACGACACAAGATCTGGCGAATAAAGTGGATGGTCTAATACCGGTATGCTAGAAACCTCTTGATAAACAACGTGGAATGAGCCGGATTGTCTTGGTGGAGAACCCATGATTTGTCCTTCCACAATTCGGGTCGTCTTTTTTTTATTTTTTCACGGAGTTCAGCAAGAACGTGAAGCTAGTAATGTTGATTAATAGTTTGACCTTCAGAAACCCAGTGAAGATACACAATCTCATGAATATCGAAAAAAACAATCGTCATTGCTTTGAATTTTGATTTGCTCATTCGAGTTTTTTGGCTCTTGGTGAATTTGGGCCATTTCAGTGCACGGATTGGCGCTTTGTTTCGGGATCATAAGTAAAAAAACAAGATTCGTCACATGTTATTATCCTTTCAACAAGTTTGGGTCATTTTCAATTTCAAACATTCAAAGTGTCAGTACAAACATTTTTGAGAGCTTTTTGTCGAAACGTGAGAATTTTAGACACCATTTTACTACATACTTTTGACTTGTTAAAATTCTTATGTAAAATGTACTGTACGTATTCGTTATCAATTCCTACAGTTTCAGTAATCACACGAATACTTAACCGACATTAAACGCTTAAACCACCCAGAAACACGTGCACGCGATAAACATTCATTACCATACACTTCTTTCGATAAATTATAAGTTTCAGTAGCGTTCCTTTCCAATTTTTAAGTGAAATTTTACAACAATTCGTTGCTCTATTGTGACACTTAACATTTTTCCGACAAAACAAAAAAACAACTCTAATGCGAAAGAAGACTACGGTTATACGGATTTGTTTACATAAGCGGGAGGAACTCGAATTGAAAGAGAAGGCTTCACGCTAAACAGTTATTGGTTGGTGTCATTTGGCGTATGTGTACTTCTATAGCAGCGTATACATCTAGAGTGTACCATAACTTATCCGCCATACTGCAACTGGTGATAGTAGAGATTAAAATAAGAGGATTTAGTTAATAACAGTGTTGGCAAATGTTAGTTATTAAATATATATACAAGGTGTTGAAATTGAAACTAAATTTTCGAAAAATTGGGATAATTTAAAAACGATTGAATATATTAGGTTCAAAATCGGGGTAGTAGCGTTTTCAAAGGTGACTTGGTTGGTATTAGCTTGATTTAGTATTAGCTGGAGCCTAGTTCCTAGAGGATCTTGCTACCTCCTTTATAAGGAATGAACTCGTTCATATTTTTTACCCTATAAAGCTGGGAATATTTTGATTTCAAAATAAAGAAGAGTCATAATTTCTACGTAAAAAAGGTACCTTTAGTCAATACCGATATCTCACGCCATTTGCGAGATATTCGTGTTCGAATATTCCATTGCACATGTTGTCGATGGCTGAAGTAAAAGTAGCTAAAATTATGCAATTTACAAAGTGTGCTGACAGTTGACTGTTGTGTACACATTGTTACGTTTCGATGTCAACTGCCATTGTTTTCTATCTCTCCTATTAAACATAGGTGGAAACAAGCTTCCCCAATCTTGAGTTGGTATTAAATAATTTGTAAAAAATACCCAGATTTAATCAGTTTCCTAACCGTGATTTAAAAGATATGCTCCGCTTTTATGCACAAGTAAATTACAATAGTCGCGCTGCAGTTAGAAGGTATGAAAAGGTCTACCCAACCAGAATCATCGCAGATTGACAAAACTTTCAAAGAATTTTCAATAGGTTAGGCGAAACAGATTCGTTTTATTACAACGATCCTGGTAGACGGCCGAAACATATAACGGTAGAAGAAGAAGAGGACATTTTGGTTTGTATTGCGGAAATCCTGAACTAAGCACTAGGCGTTTGGAGACAGGAATTAGCAAATCTACCGTTTCAAGAGACGTCCATAAAATAAAATTGTTTCCCTACCATTTTTCGCGTGTTCAAAATTTATTGCCACAAGATTTACCGGTTAGATCAGAATCTGAGAAAGATATTGTTTACTGACGAGGCATCTTGTAGCAAACGCGTCATTTTTAACTGGCAAAATAATCATTATTATGCCATGGAAAATCCACACCTACCAAGAGAGCCACATTTCCAACATTTTCAATTAACATTTGGTGGGACATTAGCGACAATTTTGTAATCGGCACATTTGAGTTTCCGCAAAGACTGAACGGAGATTAATATGTGCAGTTTTTAGAAAATGATTTATTAGACCTTTTGAACAGTATACCTCTAAACTTAAGACAAGACATGTGGTTTATGCAAGATGTGGCTCCACCACATTTTACTGTTGCAGTTCGACGTCATTTAAATCAACGTTTTCCACATCGATGAATTGGGCGCGGTGGTGAGTTTCCTTAGTCACCTCGCAGCCGAGAAATTAATCCGAGAGGTCAATGTTATTGGAAATGAAGAAAATATCTTCTCAAATTTGAGGCGTTACTTAACAAAGAGTCTGCGAAAGTATATTGAGGTAAACGGTGGACACTTTCAATGTTTATTGAAGTAAATTTCAAGAAAATGTTATTTTAAATAAAGTTCGTTATAATTTTGACATTTTAATGTTTTTCCTCGTATTCAAAGCACACTTTATGAATTGCAGCTTTTTCAGCTATCGGACCGGATATGCAATGGAATATTCGAACACGAATATCTAGCAAACGGCGTGAGATATCGATATTGACCGAGGGTACCTTTTTTACGTAGAAAATATGACTCTTCCCTATTTTAAAGCCAAAATATTCCCCGCTTTATAGGGTAAAAAAATTTGAGCGAGCTAATTTCTCACAAAGCAAGTAGCAAGCTTCCTCTAGAATCTAGGCTAACCAGTACCAAATTCGTATTTGTCACCTTTGAAAATCCAACTATCCCGATTTTGAACCTGATATCTTAACAGTTTTTAAATGATCTCAATTTTTTAAAAATTTAGTTTCACCAACACCCTGTATTTTTTTAATAACTATCATTTGCCAAAACATTTACTGACTAAATAATTTATTTTGCTCTATATCACCAGTTGCTGAAGGCGGATAAGTTATATGACACCTTATACACACACTATGCATATATATATATATATATATATATATATATATATATATATATATATATATATATATATATATATATATATATATGTAAAATAATTTCTATTTCCTGTAAAATTGTCAAATTGTAAATAGAAGTGAGTAATGTACAATCAATATATGAGGAAATATTTCCTGATTAAATCAATTAGAGCTTTTATTATTCAGCTGGGTAATTTCCCATTTATTATCGACAATGAATATGCAACACCTCATAGAAATTCATTCCTAAAGCGCTGCTATAGTCCAGGCCTTTTAAAAACGTTTTAGTTGTAACAATAGCTGTAACCCTACATTACCCAGGCCTTGTTAGGGCATAAAATAATTTGGTGCACCCGTTCATTTCGGTTATTAACCACAGGTGAGCAATTTCTGCTTTTGGAGAGCAGAATTAGTGGCCTACAAAATGGAACACATGCGCTTTAAAACTTAATTGCGTTTTTGTTGAAGGTGTATCGATCTTTTTAAAATTTATTTTAGATATATGTGTTGTTTCTTTTGCTATTTGGGAAAGCCTGTTAAGTTTTGAACAATTTTTATCTTATACTGAGAGTAGTATTTACTATGTATGAAACTTTAGTATGTGGAACTTTTTTTATATGGAACTAATTTTATTAAACTCTACAATTTTCCATTTTGCTTAAATGTATATATTACTAAGATGTAACAAAAGTATTTGCGTTTTTCATGTATCTTAGTGATGCACTGTTTAAAAAAATTATAGCTGGAGGTTACTTCTCGAAATATAGACTGTTGTTTTCGATGACCTCAACCGGTCTTTGAACCAGTTCCTTTTCTGTACGACGAAGAGTCTATGGAGGCGAACTTGACCTAGTTAGTTTTTACCTATTTTTTATTCCTAAATTTTTTTACTCGCAAAAAGTGAGCCACGGACAGAAATAAGTGGTAATCCGACGAAGCGATCTCGAAGCTGTATGCTGGGTAAGGGAGAAGTCTATAGTCCATTTTATGAATTTTTGAGGTGGTCAGTTGTGAAGTGTGTGTGTGTTTATTAACACTTTATCAGTTTTTAGGTTTGCTGTTAACATATTCCTATAGCCTGTCACCGTTAACAGTAACAATTGTGATAGAAATTGTTCCATCTTCGTCTTAGAAGTGCATTCCTCTATGTTCCTAACAGTTATTCAAGTTTTTATAACACATCGGTCAATACGACCCCGATATGACTTATAGATAGTCATTTATGAAAAATCCTTACAACTGGTTGATTGTGCCAACCTTCATACGCCATGTGTCAAAATTCTATGACAATCTGTCTACTAGTTTCCCAGTTGTTGTGCTTTAAGTGACGTAAAAAATATCGTTAAAGGAAAACAATGGCTTGATAAACATTACCTGGACTCTGCCTCAGGAAAATCAATCATAATTGATTGGTATGCTGAATTCAAACGTGGCCGTACAAGCATCGATGTTGCTGAACGCTCTGGATCTCCAAATGAGGTGGTTACACCAGACAACATCAGAAAAATTATTTTGCAAAACTGTAAAGTAGAACTGCAGGAGATAGCTGATATCATGAAGATATTGAAAGGACGAGTTTACACCATATAGCATGAACATTTGGGAATGCGTAAATTGTTATCGAAATGGGTACCGCCTTTGCTCACAGCGGACCAAAAACAATAACGTATTGAAGATTCTGAGCAATGTTTGGAGCGGTTTAAGCGAAATAAGAAGGATTATTTCATGCGGTATGTGATAATCAAAAAAACATGGATCCATCACTACATTCTGGAGTCAAATCGGCAGTCAGCTGAGTGGTCAGCAGCCGGTGAAAGTCGTCCAAAACGACCATCGGCAGGCAAGGTTATGGCCTCTGTATTTTCGGATGCGCATACGATAATATTCACCGATTATCTTGAGAAAAGTAAAACCATCAATAGCGAATATTGTATAGGGTTATTGAAAGGCGATATCACAAAAAGGCTCCAAATGAACAAAAAAGTGCTGTTTCACCAAGACAATTTATCGTGTCACAAATCGTTAGCAATGTTGGCTAAATTGCATGAATTGTATACTCCGTTTCAAAATATTTGGTTGCCCTTCGGCAAAATGTTAACTGCCCCAATAAATCTCAATGAAAATATTCCTAGTTTCTTAAAAGGCGCCAGAGCCGGAATGGTTTAACTTCTGAATAATTTTGGGAAAAATGTAATATTGTTAAATTATGATTAAATAATAATCATCATTATTATTATTATTATGTATGACTAAAACGTTCTTTATTGGTTTGTGTATTTTCAATTTATTAATTAATGGCCCTCACACTGTGACTTTGTTCTAAATTAATAATAAGTGGTTCTATATTATTAGTAAATGAGACATAGTAATCTTCTATTTTAATAACATGGTAATCAAATTTATCCAATTTTCTTTGGGAATACTATCTACAACTTTCCTAATTAATGTTGTAGCACTTGCACTTAGAGTTGGAGAAATGTTTTCTGCTTTAACATTGGATTTTGCCTGATGCCACATGTGCTCAATTGGATTAAAAATACAGTAATACGGGGGAAGGCGTAAAGCCGTATGCATCACATATTCCTTTTTAATATTAAATGCCTTTTATATTTCTAGATCACATTTTTTATATGCATTTTCGAAGTATATATCGTTTTTAATAACATATAGTTCTGAATTTCCAATTTAGTGTGATTTGCATTAGGAACTTTATTTTTTTGGCGGTTATGTTAACTAACATTGTTCATTACAATTACACTTTCCCTATACACATTGAGCAAAAGGCTATTTATAAACCAACCTACAAAAAGTTCTGCTGTGGTATCGTCATGGTAGTCCAAAGATGAATGTTCAATATTTTCGGAGGACAACCGTAAACAAAAACGCATCCATCCTCGGAATCAGCACGTAAAATTGTAATGCTTTTTCCATTGTTCGCTGGAGCATTGGTTTGACATTTTCTTGATGTATCTACCCATTCTTTTGCTGGCGTCTCATGTGTATTGAACCATGTTTTATCAAGGTAGATAATGAGACAATTTTCTAATCTGTTTTTTTTTTAAATTTAAGTAGTCAAACCGCCATCGTCGCAATCGTTGTGATTCCATTAATATTTGCCTTATATTAATGGTCCGATATGCAAAACCCATTCGAGATAATATTCTCCGGTGACTAGTTCTGCTGCAAAGAATGTCGGTTTCATCTTTCCTTAGTCGCTGTTGCAATGAATGTAATGTAGGCACATTTTGCTCTTCATGCATAACATAAATTTTACTTCGAATTAAGTCTTCGTCGCTTTCTTCAACACATTTTCTTTTACCAGAATTACTACGGACTTTTTTGGCTTTAATTGGCTTTAATTGGCTTCGTCACAATATATTTAACTGTAGACAACGGAGTATTCGTTAATGTAGACGTTTCTGCTGCGGCTGCATTTACATTAAACCTCTTATTCAATAAAAAACATTCACATTTTTAACAGTTTGCTTAGCATCGAGTGATAAATGTTTTTTTTTTTAAATTAGCACTACCGGATGCACAATGATCATTATCTTGGCAAGAATGCCACATTTGTAGGAAGTTTGGAATAACAAAAAATACGATCGAATTTATTGAACTGCACTGTTTAGAATGGATATAAAGATTGAGAACTAAACTAAAATATTTCGAAACTACTGAACCAGGTATAAAATTAATTTTATCTTTTTACCTGCTATTTTATTAGGCCCGGCCCTGTTTACGTTTCTTGCAATTTTGCCGGGTTTCGTTACGCCAGAGATTGTTAAGAGTTTATTGAAGCCAATCGGTCAACGATATATCTTGAAACGCACTATACTTTGAATTCCTTCCTCATTCACCGTATTCTCCAGATCTGTCCTCCAGCGACTATTTCCTGTTCTCAGACCTCAAAAAAAATGCTCGTTGGAAAGAAATTTCGCTCCAATGAATAGGTAATTGCTGAAATTGAAGGTAAAGAGAAATCGTTCTATAAAAAAGCTGTAGAAATGTTAGAAAAGTATTGGAACGATTGTATTGCTCCTCGTGGAGAGCATTGACGATTAAAGTCGAAATTTGCAAAAAAAATATTCGTTTTATTTGTAAAATTCAGGACTTATTTGCCGATGTTGTATGTCACTACTAATTATGAATAGTTTATTAAATAATTTTGCTAGTAACCCTATCTTTTAAAATACTATATTTTAATTAACTATAAAAAATAATTCACGACATATCATATATTAAAGGATATTCTAGAAACCTTTCATACACATCTCTATTAAAAATCTCATACCACAAATGTTTTTGCTTTATTATAAGGTTTTCACGGAAAAAACACTGACGAAATTCATACATTTTAAATTCCTCGACCATGATATTAATTTTTATTTTCAAATTAGAAATTGGACAAAAACCTGAACTGGTTCGAGTAATTTCTTCGGCGTGTTTGGTAACAAATTAGCTACACCAGATGCAGTCGCTGTTTTTTTTATTAGAGAATAATAAGGTACGATGCAGTACGATAACAGAATTTTTCAAATTGAAACAATTTTTGACTGGAAAGTTATAATCGTTGCTGTTCTTATTCTTTAAATGAACAATATTTAGTAGACATTATTAATTTTTGATTTTAATTGGAGACTATATAATATTCTAATTATTGTAATTTTAATAACAATATTACTTGAATTGCGTAAATTTATATTATATGCAGCAACTAGAATAATTAAGGAATTGTTAAAATGTAATTTTAAAAAAAGACTAGTTAGAGGGGAATAGATTAAACATTCCATATTCATAGTTCTAAAGATTTAAATCAAAAATGTTTTTGCCGAAAAATTAAAATCAAGGCATATTCACTACCAAAAGTTAGTTAATTTTTTTCATATTGTTCAATTCTAGATTATAGCCGCAATATGCTCTTTTTTAATTATACTATTTTTTAGCATTATCTTCATTAATTTTCCTTTTCTATGTTCTGTAAACCAAATATATTTACGAATTTATGATTTTCAGTATTTTCGCCTCCGATACATCCTTAAGTTTTATTTCAGACTTGGACATTAGAACAGTTTTAGCATTGCGGGCATTTCCTTTGGGTCCAGGAAGGTGAACTGTTATGTAATGAGACGGTTTACGACGTTTTTTTCGATGGTGGCTTTTTATTCCACTTGGAATCATCAGCCCGTGTCGATCCACTGCAGGATGAAGGCCTCTTCAGCATGTTTCCAACTTTCACTGTCCTGGGATTACCTATGCCACGCTAGTCCAATATACATAACGATGTCATCAATCCATCGTGCTTTCGGTCTTCTTCGCGGACGTTTGCGATCAAGCGGTATACACTCCAGGATTGCCTTGGTCTATCTGTCATCCTATCGCCTCGCTATATGGCTTGCCCATCTCCATTTCAATTGCTTTACTCTTTCTCATTTTTCCATCCCTCTCTGGGGTCACTTCCGTATGTCGTAACGGGTAGAACGTACTGATCGAAGACTTTTCTTTTCAGGCAAAGTGGGACTCTGCTTTTATACACAATGTTGAGCCTGCCAAATGCCTGCCAGTCACATTTAACAGGCCGTTCCACCTCCCGGCAGTATTCCCCTCCATTGAAATTCTTTGCCCAAGATATATAAGCTGTCGACAATCTCCAAATCCCTTCCTAAAACTGAAATTCTTCTGTCATGAGCGAAGTTATTGAACATAACCTGGCTCTCTTTCAGATTTATTTTCAAGCCAAATGGTTCGCCAGCCCTTTGCAGTTCTTGTATGCGTCTTTACAGCTTCTGTGGGTCTTGTGAAACGAGAACAATATCATTTGTAAATCTAAGATGGTTTAAGTTTGCACCATTGATCTTTACACCATCCTGTTCCCAATCCAGTTTACGGAATACTTCTTTAAGGCCAACCGAGAAAAGAATAGGCGATATTGCGTCACCCTGCCGTACACCTCGTTCTACATTAATTCCCACTTCAAGATCATCAAGGTGAATTGTGGCTGTAGCTCCATCATATATCGATCCTAACAGGTTTACATATGCTCTATCTACCTCTTGGCAAAGCAGTACATCCATTACTGCATGCTTAGACATAGAGTCAAATGCTTTTTCCTAGTCGATAAAAGCCAAGCACAGTGGCATGGGCATACAACCTGGATGTGATCCATTGTACTGAATCCACTTTTGAATCGTGCTTGTTCTCTTGGTTGTGGCGTCATTCAGTTTTTTTTATTTTCTTTTAGAAATTATATATATATATATATATATATATATATATATATATATATATATATATATATATATATATATGTACAAAATATATATATTCAAAATATATATATTCAAATATATATATAATATATTCAAAATAAAAATTAGTCTCATGGTTGAAAAATTTAAATTATATGAATTATCTATTTTTTTGTTTTAAAATGTTATGTGAGAACACAACAAACATCTCTGAATGTTAAATTAAACTACATACCGAACGATTTTTGATATACTACAGTAAAATTTAAGTAAAATATATACAAAGTATGATAGTTTTGATTATTAAAAAAGTTTAAGACTCAAAAGAATTCAAGGTGAGCTGTCAATCTGATATCGATCTCCACTCAGCAACAGCCTCAAGTTTTCGATCATTGGTTTCTACTTCGTAGTTTTTCGTGAAGTCTTTAAATTAACAAACTTGCCAAACTAAAGAACTATTCACTAGGAATCCCGCCTATTTCAAACTAACTGAACCGGGATACTAACAACTTGGACAGATTGTAAAATACAGGGACTTCATATGTTTTTTTAACTTCCAGTACAATTGAACACACATAAATATCAATACCATAAACAGTATTTGAACTGCGTCATCGCATTCCATTGTGGTTCAAAAAATAAATAAAATGCTTAATTAAAAACGTATAATCCTCACATGGAGTATAAACGAAGCTTAAATCAACATTTTTGTAATTCTTCCGTGAAAAGTACATTTTACTGAATAAAATTTAGTTAAAAGCAAAAAAGAAATTAAAAAAAAAAAACAGACACACTATTATAAATTGAATAGTATCAGTAACTTATTTTTCAAATTATTTTCTTAGTAGTAGTAGTAGTAGTAGTAGTAGTAGTAGTAGTAGTAGTAGTAGTAGTAGTAGTAGTAGTAGTAGTAGTAGTAGTAGTAGTAGTAGTAGTAGTAGTAGTAGTAGTAGTAGTAGTAGTAGTAGTAGTAGTAGTAGTAGTAGTAGTAGTAGTAGTAGTAGTAGTAGTAGTAGTAGTAGTAGTAGTAGTAGTAGTAGTAGTAGTAGTAGTAGTAGTAGTAGTAGTAGTAGTAGTAGTAGTAGTAGTAGTAGTAGTAGTAGTAGTAGTAGTAGTAGTAGTAGTAGTAGTAGTAGTAGTAGTAGTAGTAGTAGTAGTAGTAGTAGTAGTAGTAGTAGTAGTAGTAGTAGTAGTAGTAGTAGTAGTAGTAGTAGTAGTAGTAGTAGTAGTAGTAGTGGTAGTAGTAGTAGTAGTAGTAGTAGTGGTAGTAGTAGTAGTAGTAGTAGTAGTAGTAGTAGTAGTAGTAGTAGTAGTAGTAGTAGTAGTAGTAGTAGTAGTAGTAGTAGTAGTAGTAGTAGTAGTAGTAGTAGTAGTAGTAGTAGTAGTAGTAGTAGTAGTAGTAGTAGTAGTAGTAGTAGTAGTAGTAGTAGTAGTAGTAGTAGTAGTAGTAGTAGTAGTAGTAGTAGTAGTAGTAGTAGTAGTAGTAGTAGTAGTAGTAGTAGTAGTAGTAGTAGTAGTAGTAGTAGTAGTAGTAGTAGTAGTAGTAGTAGTAGTAGTAGTAGTAGTAGTAGTAGTAGTAGTAGTAGTAGTAGTAGTAGTAGTAGTAGTAGTAGTAGTAGTAGTAGTAGTAGTAGTAGTAGTAGTAGTAGTAGTAGTAGTAGTAGTAGTAGTAGTAGTAGTAGTAGTAGTAGTAGTAGTAGTAGTAGTAGTAGTAGTAGTAGTAGTAGTAGTAGTAGTAGTAGTAGTAGTAGTAGTAGTAGTAGTAGTAGTAGTAGTAGTAGTAGTAGTAGTAGTAGTAGTAGTAGTAGTAGTAGTAGTAGTAGTAGTAGTAGTAGTAGTAGTAGTAGTAGTAGTAGTAGTAGTAGTAGTAGTAGTAGTAGTAGTAGTAGTAGTAGTAGTAGTAGTAGTAGTAGTAGTAGTAGTAGTAGTAGTAGTAGTAGTAGTAGTAGTAGTAGTAGTAGTAGTAGTAGTAGTAGTAGTAGTAGTAGTAGTAGTAGTAGTAGTAGTAGTAGTAGTAGTAGTAGTAGTAGTAGTAGTAGTAGTAGTAGTAGTAGTAGTAGTAGTAGTAGTAGTAGTAGTAGTAGTAGTAGTAGTAGTAGTAGTAGTAGTAGTAGTAGTAGTAGTAGTAGTAGTAGTAGTAGTAGTAGTAGTAGTAGTAGTAGTAGTAGTAGTAGTAGTAGTAGTAGTAGTAGTAGTAGTAGTAGTAGTGACGTAGGCGTGTTTATTGATGCAATACGTAATGAAAAGTTGTGGTATCGAAAGCAATAACGGGGAAGAACAGTGGTTTAATAGTAAAATTAAAAGACATTATGCCACATATGGAATGAACGCACTGATTTCTTCACAGAAATACCCTTGCTACAAAAAAATACCCTTGCTACAAAAAAAATTCCAGATAATTTACAAAATGTTCTCTCAGGAGCCGTAAAAAATGTTAATTTTATTAAAAACCTAATGAAGCTTTTTGAATTGAGAGATGAATTGAAGGTCTTTATTACAGATAAAAATAGCTTATTTTCAGAGTTTTCACAAGATGGACAAACAAATGAAAACAACAAACCAAATGAAATGATTTACACGAATTGAAAATTTATTTACTGCAATATTTTCCAGATAGTAGCTATGATTTGTCGAAAAGATAGACGGTAGTATAGTACCAGTTTAGGTAAATCAATCAACTCTTTTCGAATTTTGGTATTGAAGCGCAATCAAAATCCACTGTATATCAGTGGTTTAGTAAATTCAATCGTTGCCGTCGTTCGCTCATGGACGTATTTAAAGAAGGTCGTCCAAAATCGTTTATTGTGCCAGAAAACATCGATATTGTGCGCGAACTGATAAAGCAAGATCATCATCTCACAAGCATAGACAAGATTTTATATTTAGCCGTATCGATTAATTCAAAGAAATCTTTGAAGAAGTCTTTGAAGAAATAAGAAAAAACAACCAGCGACGCAGGATCATTCTTCACCATGACAACGCGAACTCTCACACATCGGACCGAACAACTCAATATTTGACCGGTCAAAACATCGAATTGATGGGTCATCTGTCGTACAGTCATGATTTGGCACCCAATTATTTCTTTTTGTTCCCGTCCGTGAAGAATTAACTACGTGCTCAATGATTTTCGACGCCAGAAAAAATGGTTGATGCGTTCAAAATGCATGTTTTTGAGATATCTTAATCGGAATCGAACAAGTGTTACAAAAATAGTTTCAAACGTATGCAAAAGTATATCGATCATCGCGGAGAATATTTTGAAAAACAATAAAACCATTTTCATTGGTAAATATTTGTTTTTATTTCTTATTCCGCATACATAAATGGCAACCCTCGTATTGGGCCCAGAAAATTCACTTCAAATAGCAAAAATGTTAAAAAGAAATATTTTTTGGTATTTTGTGTTTGATGGAGACGGAATAAAAAGTTATGTCGTCTCCATCAGTGAAAGTTGGTTAGGTTAGGTTTTTTAACGATCCTCAAGGCTCATATTCGTCGATTTAGGTAGATTTCTCAGCCAAGATTTGTTTTCTTCATATGGTCTTTCTTCCATCCATTCTCCCTTGCCTTACAATCTGAAGTAGGTGATAATTATCGTTACGTAATATATAATGAGCAAGACAAGATGTTTTACGTATTTTGATTATTTTCAACACCCTTCTCGATTGACCAATTCATTCTTCCAAGGACTTTTTCGTTGCCTACATCAGCTGTTCACATTATTTTTAACATATGTCTGTTTAACCAAAATAGGAAGAGCTCGATTAATTTTGTTATTGGATCTTTCAAAGTCAAAGTTTCAAATCCATATAGCCGTTTGAACCAGACATATGAGTCATTAAACGTCATCTGAGCAGCAAATTCAGGTTAACCAGTGCTTACATATGGAACAACATAGCACGTCAAGAAGATGCGCCTTTGGCGCACAAGTAAAGAGCCATACAGAACACAATAGATGTGCACCATATGTCAAGAGGGATTTGCCTTTCTGAAAAAAAAAGGACTTCTTTATGTTATATCATTAAAAATAATGGTTTAGATTCCACATGTATTTCAAATAACAAAAATTAAAAAAAAAAATATTCAGCTCTATAGGCCATTGGCTTCGTGTCCTTTCACTCTTCCTTTCCATCTTTTTCGGCCCAAAGCATCATTCTTCCAATCTCTGACTCCATCACGTCATCATCCATTACCCATCATCCAGCATCCATCACCTCATCCAGCCATTTCTTCCTCGGTTGCCCTCTTCTTATCTTTCCCCCTTCGCCTCTCATCAGAATTCCTTTAACCCATCTCTCGCAGGGCATCCTCGCTATGTGCCCCAGCCATCTAGCTCTTTGCGCTTTTACCACCTGAACAATGTTTGTTTTTTTGTACAGTTCTTCTATTTCTCTATTTACTCTTCTTCTAAATTCGTTCTGAACTTTAATTCCTCCAAAAATCCTCCTTAATGTTCCCAGACTTCTATTTACTTTCTTCCTTCTTCGTCACTGTCATGTCTCGCACGCATAGGTAACCATGAGGCTTAGTATATATATATATATATATATATATATATATATATATATATATATATATATATATATATATATCATATATATATATATATATATATATATATATATATATATATATATATATATATATATATATATATATATGATATATATATATATATATATATATATATATGCGAGACATGACAGTGACGAAGAAGGAAGAAAGTAAATAGAAGTCTGGGAACATTAAGGAGGATTTTTGGAGGAATTAAAGTTCAGAACGAATTTAGAAGAAGAGTAAATAGAGAAATAGAAGAACTGTACAAAAAAACAAACATTGTTCAGGTGGTAAAAGCGCAAAGAGCTAGATGGCTGGGGCACATAGCGAGGATGCCCTGCGAGAGATGGGTTAAAGGAATTCTGATGAGAGGCGAAGGGGGAAAGATAAGAAGAGGGCAACCGAGGAAGAAATGGCTGGATGAGGTGATGGATGCTGGATGATGGGTAATGGATGATGACGTGATGGAGTCAGAGATTGGAAGAATGATGCTTTGGGCCGAAAAAGATGGAAAGGAAGAGTGAAAGGACACGAAGCCAATGGCCTATAGAGCTGAATATTTTTTTTTTAATTTTTGTTATTTGAAATACATGTGGAATCTAAACCATTATTTTTAATGATATAACATAAAGAAGTCCTTTTTTTTTCAGAAAGGCAAATCCCTCTTGACATATGGTGCACATCTATTGTGTTCTGTATGGCTCTTTACTTGTGCGCCAAAGGCGCATCTTCTTGACGTGCTATGTTGTTCCATATGTAAGCACTGGTTAACCTGAATTTGCTGCTCAGATGACGTTTAATGACTCATATGTCTGGTTCAAACGGCTATATGGATTTGAAACTTTGACTTTGAAAGATCCAATAACAAAATTAATCGAGCTCTTCCTATTTTGGTTAAACAGACATATGTTAAAAATAATGTGAACAGCTGATGTAGGCAACGAAAAAGTCCTTGGAAGAATGAATTGGTCAATTGAGAAGGGTGTTGAAAATAATCAAAATACGTAAAACATCTTGTCTTGCTCATTATATATTACGTAACGATAATTATCACCTACTTCAGATTGTAAGGCAAGGGAGAATGGATGGAAGAAAGACCATATGAAGAAAACAAATCTTGGCTGAGAAATCTACCTAAATCGACGAATATGAGCCTTGAGGATCGTTAAAAAACCTAACCTAACCAACTTTCACTGATGGAGACGACATAACTTTTTATTCCGTCTCCATCAAACACAAAATACCAAAAAATATTTCTTTTTAACATTTTTGCTATTTGAAGTGAATTTTCTGGGCCCAATACGAGGGTTGCCATTTATGTATGCGGAATAAGAAATAAAAACAAATATTTACCAATGAAAATGGTTTTATTGTTTTTCAAAATATTCTCCGCGATGATCGATATACTTTTGCATACGTTTGAAACTATTTTTGTAACATTTGTTCGATTCCGATTAAGATATCTCAAAAACATGCATTTTGAACGCATCAACCATTTTTTCTGGCGTCGAAAATCATTGAGCACGTAGTTAATTCTTCACGGACGGGAACAAAAAGAAATAATTGGGTGCCAAATCATGACTGTACGACAGATGACCCATCAATTCGATGTTTTGACCGGTCAAATATTGAGTTGTTCGGTCCGATGTGTGAGAGTTCGCGTTGTCATGGTGAAGAATGATCCTGCGTCGCTGGTTGTTTTTTCTTATTTCTTCAAAGACTTCTTCAAAGATTTCTTTGAATTAATCGATACGGCTAAATATAAAATCTTGTGTATGCTTGTGAGATGATGATCTTGCTTTATCAGTTCGCGCACAATATCGATGTTTTCTGGCACAATAAACGATTTTGGACGACCTTCTTTAAATACGTCCATGAGCGAACGACGGCAACGATTGAATTTACTAAACCACTGATATACAGTGGATTTTGATTGCGCTTCAATACCAAAATTCGAAAAGAGTTGATTGATTTACCTAAACTGGTACTATACTACCGTCTATCTTTTCGACAAATCATAGCTACTATCTGGAAAATATTGCAGTAAATAAATTTTCAATTCGTGTAAATCATTTCATTTGGTTTGTTGTTTTCATTTGTTTGTCCATCTTGTGAAAACTCTGAAAATAAGCTATTTTTATCTGTAATAAAGACCTTCAATTCATCTCTCAATTCAAAAAGCTTCATTAGGTTTTTAATAAAATTAACATTTTTTACGGCTCCTGAGAGAACATTTTGTAAATTATCTGGAATTTTTTTTGTAGCAAGGGTATTTCTGTGAAGAAATCAGTGCGTTCATTCCATATGTGGCATAATGTCTTTTAATTTTACTATTAAACCACTGTTCTTCCCCGTTATTGCTTTCGATACCACAACTTTTCATTACGTATTGCATCAATAAACACGCCTACGTCACTACTACTACTACTACTACTACTACTACTACTACTAAGGCTACTACTACTACTACTACTACTACTACTACTACTACTACTACTACTACTACTAAGAAAAAAAATTGGAAAATAAGTTACTGATACTATTCAATTTATAATAGTGTGTCTGTTTTTTTTTTTTAAATTTCTTTTTTGCTTTTAACTAAATTTTATTCAGTAAAATGTACTTTTCACGGAAGAATTACAAAAATGTTGATTTAAGCTTCGTTTATACTCTATGTGAGGATTATACGTTTTTAATTAAGCATTTTATTTATTTTTTGAACCACAATGGAATGCGATGACGCAGTTCAAATACTGTTTATGGTATTGATATTTATGTGTGTTCAATTGTACTGGAAGTTAAAAAAACATATGAAGTCCCTGTATTTTACAATCTGTCCAAGTTGTTAGTATCCCGGTTCAGTTAGTTTGAAATAGGCGGGATTCCTAGTGAATAGTTCTTTAGTTTGGCAAGTTTGTTAATTTAAAGACTTCACGAAAAACTACGAAGTAGAAACCAATGATCGAAAACTTGTGGCTGTTGCTGAGTGGAGATCGATATCAGATTGACAGCTCACCTTGAATTCTTTTGAGTCTTAAACTTTTTTAATAATCAAAACTATCATACTTTGAATATATTTTACTTAAATTTTACTGTAGTATATCAAAAATCGTTCGGTATGTAGTTTAATTTAACATTCAGAGATGTTTGTTGTGTTCTCACATAACATTTTAAAACAAAAAAATAGATAATTCATATAATTTAAATTTTTCAACCATGAGACTAATTTTTATTTTGAAATTAAAATGAAACAAAAACCCGAACTGGCAACTCGAATAATTATCTCGGTGTGTTTGGTAACAAATTATCTACACCAGATGCATCTGATGTTTTTTTTTATTATAATATAATAAAGCACGATGTAGTACGAAAAAATATCGTAATTTTTCAGTAACCATTTTTGACTAAAAATTCATAATTATAACGAACATTATTTATTGGAAGTTCTTGTTATATCTGTAACTTTTAATTGGATACAGGATATAACATTCTGGCAATTTTTATTTTACTAATGATATAACGAACTGCATAAATTCACACCATAGGTAAGCTTTTTTTTGCTTGTATGTAGTTTTAAATTCTGTCAATTGAGAGAAATAGAAGTACTTTAGACTTGCATTTGAGGGCCTTTAGTGATTTATTTATTTCGTCAATTCATTCTCTTGAATTGGAATTACCCCAATACATTGATTGAAAAGAGTGTTCTAAAAGCTTTGAACAGAAACAGCAATATTTCAATGCTAGTTTTGGAAATTTCTCTAATATTTTATCTGGTCTACTTCTGAAGATTTTTTATTATTTAGATGATATATTTCAGTCAAAATTTTCTCAATATCAAAATTCATTGGTTGCTATTACATTATTAAGTAGGTACTCAATAATTTTCTGGTTTATTTTAGGAACGTCATGATCATCATCACACCATGTCAATCCACTACAGAATGAAGGCCTCTTCAGCATGCTTCCAACTTTTGCGGTTTTTAGCTTTCCTCTGCCATTCGTGTCTAATAAATGGTACTTAATGATGTCAGCAGCCCATCCTGTTTTCGGTCTTTTCCGTGAAAGTTTGCGATCAAGCGGTGTCCAGACCAGGATCTTCTTGGTCCATCTTTCGTTTCATCGCTTCGCTACATGGCCAGCCCACTTTTCAATTTCTTTATTCATTCACTGATGTCATTCACTTCCGTTTGTTCTCTGATCCATGAGCAGGGTTTTCTATATCATTTAAATATACCAAACCAAGCATAGATTTTTCCATTTCCCTCTGTGCTACCCGAAGTTTTTGAACTGACTGCGATGTGACTATCCAGGTTTCACTTCCACAAGTCATAACGGACAGGACACACTGATTAAAGACTTTTCTTTTTAGACAAAATGGTAGTTATTCTTAAACACTATGTTGAGCCTGTCAAATACCAGCCAGCCACATTTAACACGTCGTCCCACCTCCCGGTATTCCTTTCCAATGAAATCCTCTGCCGAAGAGAGATATATATATATATTATACACAATTACAACAATTTTTAAATCCTTTCCTAAAATAGAAATTCTTTTGTCCTTTTTTTTGTCATTTTGTCAATTAAAAATTTTCTGAAATCATCTGACTCTTCTTCTAGTTTATTCTCAAGCCAAATGGTTCTCGAGCCCTTTGCAACTTTCTGGGTCTTGCAGCTCTTTGGGTTTTGTGAAAGAAAAACGATATCATCTGCGATCTTTATTCCATCCTGCTCGCAATCCAGGTTGCGGAACACTTCTTCAAGGTAGGCTGTGAAAAGAAGGGGCGATATTGGCTCAGCTTGCCGTACACTTCGCTTTACATTAAATCCAAACTCAAGGTCATCAAGGTGGATTGTCCCTGTAGCTTCATCATATGACGATCCTAGTAGGTTTATATAGGCTTTGACTACACTTTGGTTAAGCAGTGCATCCATTATGGTCTGGTTTTAGATTGTATCAAATGGTTTTTTATAATCGATGACTGTTGTATAACATGGATGTGATCCATTGTACTGAATCCTCTTCAAAATCCTGCTTGCTCTCTTGATTGTGCATGATTGAGTTTTCTTAATATTCTGTTAGATATTATCGTGGTGAAAACTATAAACTATATACACCACTGATAGGAGGCTTATTGGATGGTGGTTCTTTAAATCTTCCTGTGTTTTTTTATGTAAAATAATCACTTCTGCATTTTTTAATAGGTTGGGTACTTTTTGTTCTTTGAGGCATTTCGAGTATAATTTTGTTAGTGTTTTATGTATAGTCCGATAGTTTTTGTCACTTCCTCTACCAGGATATCTGGTATTTGTTCTTCAGTGGGTATTGATGTCCTTGACTGGTTTTGATCCTCATATAACTTTGAATATAATCTTCGGACAATCAACCAACATTTCCGTCCATTCCCTGCGCACTGTACATTTTCTTATAGTTTTCCAAAGCTCAAAATACTCGACCCTGCCAAAAGGATTGCCTGCATTCTTTATAGTCTTTATAGTTTTGATTAAATTAATGGTCTCATTGGGGATTTTTGACTGTTTGAAACATTTACCTTCTGGTGCTATTGAAGTAGCCGCTTCAAACACATTGTTGGCGATTTCTTCATATTGGTATATAATTTTTATCCCCTTCGGATCCTGCAACTCAGCAAATCGGTTCGACAAAGAAATCTCAAAATCGCTGCACCTCTCGAGCACTTTCACCTCTTTTTGTTCTTATCATTCTTTCGCCCTCTTTTCAGCAATTTATCCTAATCTTTGCTCGAATCATTCGATAGTCACTTGCAATGTTAAAGTGGTTGAGGATAGGATGTTTTCAAAGTTGACTAATTTCTTTTATCAGGTTGTGAAACTCGTAAAAATAAGTAATTGTACCAAAAAGAATTTAGATAAAAGTTGCAAAATAAAGAAGTTATTAACATCAATTCTTCTATTGAAACCTTTGGTGTGAAACATTAAACTTGAAGAAATTTATCACTAAACACCAAATCACTTTTTTTGAACTTCTCGAAGCACGTTTCGCTAATCATGTTAGCATTATCAGGAGATGATTTAATCTAATTATAAGATTAAATCATCTCCTGATGATGCTAACATGGTTAGCGAAACGTGCGTTGAGAAGTTCAAAAAAAGTGATTTGGTGTTTAGTGGTAAATCTCTTCAAGTTTAGTTTATGTTATTAACAGTTACAAAATTTGAAAACAGGCAAGAGTTTTTGATATTCTCGACCACTGGGTTGTAAACACATAGAGTGTTTACCGCTGATACTGGGTATGACTAGTTTTTTGTATTCTTGTACCATGTTTATTTTGAGTGCTATGTTCGATTTAACCAGTGATAATAGTTCCTTAACAGTGCGTGTTAAATTTTTGGATATTTTCTGCGATTAAAATGCCTA
Source organism: Cosmopolites sordidus (assembly GCA_031761425.1). Taxonomy (NCBI): domain Eukaryota; kingdom Metazoa; phylum Arthropoda; class Insecta; order Coleoptera; family Curculionidae; genus Cosmopolites; species Cosmopolites sordidus. The sequence continues at coordinate 265,597 of JARFXV010001901.1, read as the reverse complement.
CAGTCCCTGAGTTTTAATATCAGCTGTATTTAAAAACGGCACATTATAATAATATTGCTAAATTTGAATATTGCATTCTGTAATACAGTATTATCTGTCATTATAATGATTTCCTACTATACATAATAATATATTTTGTTGAACGTATTGCAAATTAATTCCTGCTCAAGATTGTCTTAGATAGATTTGTTTTCAATTAATACAACTAGTATTTCAGAATGTTATAGATTTATTTTTATTAATAGATTTAAATCCTTGAGTTATATAATAATAAAAAATACGATTTATACTTTTAGATAGGTGTACATTATTTTAATGTATATGTTAGCAAACATAAAAAAACATGCTATGCCATACACTAAGTAACTCACGCATTTAGAATTCTTCACCATGATAACAAAAATGTATTATGATATTAAAAAATATAATTACGTGAACTGGCAACTTGAATAATCATCCCGATGTGTTTGGTAACAATTTATCTACACCAAAGTTTATTTATATACACCATATAAAACCATAATGTAATATATTGGGTTATCAAGAAACTACTTTCGGTTTTTTACAAATAAATTACTTTGGTTGGATGTTCAAAATATTTTGTCTCATAGATGATGGTAGAATATTTATGAAGTAAAAATATTTTATTGATTAATTGTGATGTGCTTAATTTATTTTACTATCAATAGCTAACTGAATTGCAACAAAAATATCCGGAAATTATTAATATATATATATATATATATATATATATATATATATATATATATATATATATATATATATATATATATATATATATATATATAAATCATTCTGGGTGTCGATCCGTTGATTCTGTAAAGAGTCGCGACTTTTCGCCAATTTCCATTTTCAAGTTTTTCTGGCGAAAATAGTTTAGTTTTGTCAAGATAGCATTTTGTCTTGACGCCATTTTTTTGTGATATTTGTGTCAGTTTGGTCATTGTGTAGTGCCGACTTGCAAGTTTTATTACGGATAAATACACAGTAAAAGAACATAGTGAATTTTTTGTAATTTATATAAAAAAAAAGAAACCGAATAAAACAATTTTTTACTTTGATAGATAATAGGTAGTGTTTGAGAATGTAACATCGTTTTACGAAACTATAGTCAAGTCACACAAAGTTAAAAATAAAAGTGATATATAATTAAATAAAAAATTGTTTTATTCGGTTTAAAAAATGAACTATTACAAAGTGATGGACAAATCAATCAATAATTAAAAAAATAATTTAATTATTGCAACTCAACGTGAATTTCGGAGAAAATATCCTAATCGTTCGACGTGCTATAGAATGACAATTTATAGTTTGTTCAAGTATTTGTTTCATTAATTCGGAACAGTTAAGGATAGGCCCTGTATCAGAGACTCCAGAACACTGCGAAGCACTGTAAACACTGCACGTGTAGAGGAGTCTCCAGAACCGTTCTATTGCCGCTAATGATTGAGATCTAAGCTCCCATTTAATTGACATAATTTTCAAATAACACAAAATCCCAACACAAAATTTAAAGACGAAATAAACATATTGTAGAAAAAAAACATTGTTACTTTTAAAAATTATAACAAATAAAAATGGCAGTGGCACCCTAAACTATCATACTTATATTTACCTCATTTATTGATACACTCTGTGCGCTAAAACATTTACTTTATAATAGTAAATAATAATTGGAAATGGTTTTCTTCAGGAAATAATTAGTGGTTCTTTGAAAGTGGGGTAATGAAATTGCTTGAGAGATAGAAAAAATATTACTTATACTTCAGTCTAAGTGCATTCAGCAAATGTTCTGATTATATTTGCTGGTTTTAATTGGAGACAGCATTAAATATTTCACTAATTAATATTTTACTAATTAAATGACCTGAATTTTATAAATTTATGTTAAACTCAATCATTGTATTGGTCAATGAATTGTGCGAATGAAACATGCGATTTTTAATTTTTCTAATTAAAATGATACAAAACAATTTAACATAGACCTCGATGTATGTACATTACAGTTGATTCCTTCATTCTTATTATAATTTTCTTCATTTTTATGATATTTTTTATTATGTATTGCCTGAATGGTTGTTAGCATTTTCACAGTAAATTTTTGTTTTTATGTAATATATCAGGCTTTCCATGCCAAATCGACCACTTTTAAATCCAGCCTCTTTTAATTTGGCTGAAATTTGTATATGTTATAGTACCCCACTAAATTCTTTTCCCTGATTTTTTTCATTTTTTTTTTACTTAATCGAAAAAAAGTTCGTTGTTTTCAAATAGCTATAACTTTTGATTTTGACTTTTGATAAGCTATAGTTTTTGAATGAACTTCGCCATTTTTCAAATTCGCCATTTTTAATTTTCTTCTTTTTTTTCTCAAAAAAGGCCTCGACCTTCGTTTACAACAGTAAAATATTGGGTGAGAGAGTTTAAATAAGGCCATGTGAGTAGCCAAGAAGAACATCATAGTGATCGACCAAATGAAATGATCACGCCAGAAATGGTGAAGAAAATCCACAAAATGGTATTGGATGACTGTCGACTGAAAGTTTGCGAGCTAGCAGACATGGTAGGCTATACATCGCATACTGACTGTAAATTTGACATGAAAAAGCTGTGCATAAGATGGGTGCCGCGAATACTCACAATGTAAGAAAAACATCGTCGTGAAATTTTACTGGAGTGTTTGGCGGGGTTTCACAGGAATAAAGCTATTTTTTGCGTCAATTCACAACCATGGGTGAAACATGGATCCATTACTTTACATCTGAGATGAAGGAACAGTCAAAACAATGGACTGAAAGGGGATAATCAGGTCCAAAGAAGGCGAATACAGTTCTATCTGCAGGCAAGGTCATGGCGTCAGTTTTGTGGGATGCGCGTGGGATAATTGTTATTGATTGTTTTCAGAAAGGAAAAACAATCAATGGTGGGTATTATGCGAACTGATTGCTGCGTTTAAGTGATAATATTAAATAAAAAGAAAGTTTTGTTTCATCAAGGTAATGCACCAGTTTACACATCCGTTATGGTGATGGCCAAAATCAAAGAGTTAAAGTTCGAATTACTTATTTCGAATTATTTTCTGTTTAAAAACTGTTTCTGTTTTTTGTTTGAAAAAATGGCTCGGTGGTAAAAGATTTGCCAACAATGAAGTGACGTAGTCTGCGGTTGATGGCTATTTTGAGGAGTTCGACGATTCTCACTATAAGCAGGGAATCGAAGCTATTGAACATCGCTGGGAAAAGTGCGTCGAGCTAAAAGGATACTATGTAGAGAAATAAAGATATTCCCAAATATATTGTGTTTTCTTTGTTAGGTCGTATGACTATTCCAAAAAGTGAAATTAAAAGGGGTCGGGTTCAAAAGTGATCGATTTGGCTTGAAATATCCTATATATATAATATATATGTTGGCATATTGAAATATTCAACTAATATACCCCCAACTAACGCTTACATATTTATATCGTAGATATTTGATACATTAATTTTTTACCTGACATTAATAGATGCCATTTATAAAAATATCATCGTAGAGTACTCTACTATATAGAATTCACAATTTATTCAACTGTTCAACCAGCAAACTAGCTAAAATAAAATTGCCAAGGTGTATGTTCAATTCTTCTTCCTCTTTCTCTGGTACTACAGTCCATCTGTGAGCCTTGTGTTGCAATCTTCGGCTCCGGACCCAGGTGGTTTTCTAACAACCCCATTCTAGTTTTTGATGTATAGTAGTTCTTCATCCCTTTTTACATTGTCCTGTCACTGCCTTTGATCTACCTCTATTTCTATCGCTGAATCCTAGTCTACGATATCCAGATCTTTGTATAATTTCTTGAGTTCGAAATTATTCCTGATCACGCACCAATCACCAAATCATTCACAGTATCAACAATTCTTTTGTGTACTGTTCTTTCAAATACACACAATACAAACATTTCTTTTACTACTATTGGTGAGGGCTCGCAACCATAGTCATAAGTGACTATTGGCCGAATGAGTGTTTTATAGATCTTAACTTTTGTGTTTCTTTGTTTAAGTTTAGATCATAGGGTAGACTACAGGAAGTAAATGGTTTTATTACCTTTTATAATACAATTTCTGATATCACCTGTAATGATGTTGTTTTCTTTTAGTTTGTTTCTCAGATAAGTAAATTAGGTTTAATTGTACGGATACAAAATTAATTAAAATTGCCATATATGTGTTGAAACAAACCGATGACAAAGTTAGGTACATTGTTTGTGCCATGTGATCATCGATAAGTTATGGTTTTAAAACATTAAAACAATAATTCACAGCAGTGGCGTTAGGCGGTGTATATTGTGATCAGATTGTGTCTTATATTGCCTATGGAAAGTACTCTCCTTCTCTCTCGGGAATACCAATCCAGCAGTAAGACTATAGTTTGATGGTAATAGCTTGTTGATTTGTTTCTAAGTTATTATAATTATATCTTACAACAGCTCTTACAAGAAGTGTGTGAACATTTGTTAAGTTAACAAAACTGTTACAGGTGCTATGTCAAAGAAATAAGTATTCTGAAAATGTTTTTTAGGTCCATGCTCTGTAGACTGAATAAAACGGAGAAAGACTCTACATAATCAATGAAGTGCTATACTTTAAACAATAATCTATAATGTAAATTATTAGTAATAAGACGTCTCAGTTTTTCTGAACACCTTTCACAAAAAGAATGGAAGAATTATGATTTTGCATTCATATATCATTCGTAGAGGTAATTCATGCAAAAAATCGACATCACTTTGAATATTCATAACATAAGAATAAGGGTGGAATAATAATTTAACCATAACATAAGACTATTTGTAGTTTTCTGCACAGATTTTAGTGATATTATTATAATAACATACTTTTCACAATAATTAGCTTTATTATACATGTCTGTCAAGTTTACCAAGTTAGTTCACTAACATTTTTGTTACATTGTTCCGCCGCGGTGATTAGGTGGGCTAGTCACTCGCCTGGCAATCCAATGGTACCAGGTTCGAAACCTATCTTGGGTATAGATTTTAATAAAATCTACCCGACTTTAATGGGGCAAGTGTAAAGTTTTGGATTAGATAATCGCTATATAACGCTAGATCGTTGACGTCAATTAAGTTCAATTATAAAAAAAATTACTAGCAACAAAACAATTAATCATTTAAAATGAAAAAGTACAAACTTGTCATTTTTTTTATCACTTTGATAAAAAAGTGTAATTTAGCTACTTTAAGTTCTTCAGCCATAATACCTTTTTTATTTGCAAATTAAAAAAGAGATAATTAGACGAACAAATGTAGCATACGTTAACAAAACATGCGTGGAGATATAAATCGTGTATTTTCAGTTACGAACTATTTTTGATTCGAAAAGCATAATCTTTTTTGCATATCTAACGAGCCATTTCTATTGTATGTTCTAATTACATGTATTTATTATAATTGACTGCTGGATACAATATTCTTTTTAATATTGTAATACTAGTTACATAATTTGAATTGTTTGTTCGAACAAATGAACGAAGCAAGGTTTTCAATGTTGTGATTCTTCGAAGTGAAGGCCAAGGAATTATAAATATAGACTGTTAAATCATATTAATTACAACATAACAGGTCCCGTTTTAATTTGAATTACACATTATTTTAGATGTATGTTGACATCAATTCATTCATATTGTTACTGTGAAATCAAATATCTAAAAGGTTACTTTTCTACTGTAGATCTATACTTTACCTCCCCTCCGGAGAAGTACTCGTTCTCTTTTTTTTCGTATACTTCTTTACAGAAGAGTCGTGACCTATGGAAACTCATTCCAGTTGTGGCCTTTTTGGATTACTTCTCGCCAGCTTTCTCTATTTCCGACTTCCCTAATTGCATATTGTAGGGTTGAACCAGTTAGGTCTTTAATTTGGTGTGTCCATCTTGTTCGAAGTCTGCCGCGTGATCTAGAACCTTCTGCCAGTCCCTCTAGCCCCAGTCTTTCCAAATTACTGCTATCTCTGGGTTCAATGTGGCCGAGGAATCTTAGTATTAAATAATTTGAGAGTGCCTTGTGGGTTGATATTTAATTTCTTGAATAAAAAATGCGTTTGTTCGCGTTTTCAGTTCACAGAATGCGAATACCCGTCTCCAGCATCGAAGTTCAACAGAATCAATGCGCTTGAGGACTTGTTTTTTAATGGTTAATGTTTCAGCTGGATATAGTAATATTGGAAAAACAAAATTTGTTACTGTCAATTTCTTTGTGTTCTGTATTATATCCCTATCCATGTACATGTTCTGCAAATTTCACATAACCTTTCTTGCCATTTCGCCTCTTCTCGCCTCGCCTTCGTTTGATCTTAAAGCCTCAACATAGACGAACTGACTTAATTTATTAAATCGCCCTATTTGACTGATGTTGGGTATATTGTTGTTTTGATGGTCGATAACCATTATTTTCGTTTTCTCCTCGTGTATTTTTAAGCCGTAAAGATAATTTTTTCTTCCTTTATTTTTTCATAATTATGATCAGTTTCTCGGCCGATCTCGCAAGAAGTTTAGTGTCATCGGCATATCAAGTAAGTTATTTTAATCCCGCGAATACTGACACCACCCATTCAATTCTCGAGAGATCTACGCATGATAAATTAACCATAAATGTTGAATATAACTAGCCATATGAGAAATCCTTATCTGGTTCTCTTATTTTAATTTTCACCACTGCTCTGTTTTTTTCGTATAAATGATAAATTAAGCCAGGTCGTCCCCCATAGTACTCGTTAATGGACACTTTAATATTAATTACAATTCTGTTTATTAATCTTGCATTGAATTCTGGTTGGCAAAATAATGTATTTTGGTATACCATCGTATTTTTTTTTCATGAAAAAATTATAGTTTCAAAATTTAGTTTGTTGATAGAGGGTCTCCTGAGATGTTTACAATCTTAAGTATAAAATAAATGCCAGTACAAATTTTGTAAAATTGAAAATCGATTAAAAAAAATATTTGAGAAATTTGTGGGATAGAAATGACGGATTAGGTGTACAGTATAGTGTAAAACAAAAAGTATAGTGTGAACACAGGGTCGAGAGTTGGTTTAAATGAATAAAAAAAGAATCGTAAACACTTGTAGCTTGCTATCATCTATATTATCAATACAAGACGTATTTATTCAGTTTTTATTGTTTTCAGAGCTGGAATAAACCTTTTCATAGTCCACTTAAAATTATGTCAAGATTTTTTATAATACAATATAATAATCAATGCAAAAGAATATTAGAAGAAATATGAAAATATAAATACAGGGGGCACAATTTGAAGATTCATTATTTAGTCTTAAAAACGAAAGGGGAGCACAATACATGTTCATTATTAAACAAATAATAAAAAAAGGTATTTGATAGCATACCAAGGAGAACAACATGAAGCAGTTTAAAAATGAGAAAAGATAAAATTAAAGAACGATAGAGAAAGTTGGTATAGATATATATCTCAAGAAATTATGCGCAAACGAGAACTTCAAAATCGGAAATATTTGAAACCAAAGACGGCTTAAGACAGGGAGGGGTACTGACTTAGGGCGAAGTCCGACATTATTCTACACTAGTCTACTACAAAAGAGAAACTTAAAACTAGGATACAACAAATATTAGAATAATAGGTAAACAAAATCAATTTGAGTTAGCTAAATAAAATTAAAAAATTATAGAAGTGAATATACTTAAAATCGGCATATTGAGACAGAAATTAATCGACTATACCATTAAAGCTCCTTATTCGCGGGGGATACGTTCCGTAAATATGCCGCGAATACAGAAACCGTGAATACGGAATGGTAATTTGTACGGGATTATATGGAATATGTTCCAAGGTAACAAAATAAAATATAGGTGTCGCATTAAGGATGGATCGCGCATTAAGGATGGATCGCGGCCGTATCTTGAAAACTATTTATCCCACAGCTTTGGCGAAAAAAATATTATACTAAGACTGACCGTGAGAAATTCACCAAAAATATTTTTAAGCTTCTAAAACGACCGCAAGAGGGCGTGATGAGCGAAACATTTTTAAAAATCATTTTTTTGTGTATTTTCAAATGTTAACCGAGTAAGAAAAATTCTCAGTTATAATTAGCAAACTGTCTCCTACAACTTTGTTTTATGACATTTTGTCGTAACTTTGCGAATAAAGAAGTGGGGGGGAGTTTTACCTATTTAGATAAAAAGTCGTCTAATGTCCGTTTGCCTAAACCGATTTTCCTCAATTTGGATTCATTTAAAATGCAATTGCTGGGACAATCAGATAATCTGGGAGATAAATTATTTAGTTTATAAATGAAACCGCAAGGTGGTGTTACATTTAACAATAGCTTTTTTGAAGTTTTGTTCAGTTTTTTCAAATAGAATGGTACAGCTTTTATTACATGGTTAGAAAGGCAATTTAAAGAGGAATCATCCAGTGAAAACCCGAAATCGATATCTCTGACATGTCAAGAGATATTTCGATTTTTCTGAAAAATATATACACACATATATATAAATATATATATATATATATATATATATATATATATATATATATATATATATATATATATATATATATATATATATATATATATATATATATATATATATATATATATATATATATATATATATATATATATATATATATATATATATATGCGCATTGGTTAGCTGCTTGACCGGGAGTAAGCTCCACCTATTCCTTACATTGGAGGGCACATGTTTCGTCTGTTGGGGGTTAGACTCATCAGTGTACCTTAATCCGACTATTAGAATCATGCACTGTCCGATTTAAATAATTGTATTTTAATCACCACTAACCACTAATATAAAACTGGCGTTGTAAATTGTATTGCTAGCAATAGCACCTGATTAAATATACATATACATAATACTACTTTACCGCTAGCAAGGCCTGGATATCGGCGAAATCATTACGGTTGCAGACATATATGCGTCCGTTTCTCTCAGTACCATCCTCCACCATCTTACATGATGGAAGTCCTTACATTTAACCATTGGGTTATAAGGATTATATATATATATATATATATATATATATATATATATATATATATATATATATATATATATATATATATATCATCGTCATCATCATCATCATCAGCCCGCATCGATCCACTGCAGGACGAAGGCCTCTTCAGCATGCTTCCAACCTTCACGGTCCTGGGCTTTCCTCTGCCACTCGGGTCCAATATACTTAACGATGTCATCAGTCCATCGTGCTTTCGGTCTTCTTCGCGGACGTTTGCGATCAAGCGGTATCCACTCCAGGATTGCCTTGGTCCATCTGTCGTCCCATCGCCTCGCTATATGGCCTGCCCATCTCCACTTCAACTGTTTCACTCTTCCAATGATGTCACAGACTTTTGTTTGTTCCCTGATCCATGCGCAGCGCTTTCTGTCTCGTCTTGTAATGCCAAGCATACATCTTTCCATTCCCCTCTGTGCCACCCGAAGTTTTTGAATTGATTGCGATGTGAGTGTCCAGGTTTCACTTCCGTATGTCATAACGGGTAGAACGCACTGATCGAATACTTTTCTTTTCAGGCAAAGTGGGAGTCTGCTCTTAAACACTATGTTGAGCCTACCAAATGCCCGCCAGCCACACTTAACACGCCGTTCCACCTCCCGGGCGGTATTCCCCTCCATGGAAATCCTCTGCCCAAGATATACAAAGCTGTCCACAATCTCTAAATCCCTTCCTAAAACTGAATTTCCTCCGTCCTGAGCGAAGTTATTGAACATAACCTGACTCTTTTTCAGGTTTATTTTCAAGCCAAATGGTTCGCCAGCCCTTTGCAGTTCCTGTATGCGTCTTTGCAGCTCCTCTGGGTCTTGTGAAATGAGAATAATATCATCTGCAAATCTAAGATTGTTTAAGTTTGCACCATTGATCTTTACCCCATCCTGTTCCCAATCCAGTTTACGGAATACTTCTTCAAGGCCAGCCGAGAAAAGAATAGGTGATATTGCGTCACCCTGCCGTACACCTCGTTCTATATTAATTCCCACTTCAAGATCATCAAGGTGAATTGTGGCTGTAGCTCCATCATATATCGATTCTAATAGGTTTACATAGGCTCTCTCTACACCTTGGCTAAGCAGTGCATCCATTATCGCATGCTTTGAGATGGAATCAAATGCTTTTTCGTAGTCGATAAAAGCCAAGCACAGTGGCGTGGTGTATTCGTTGTGCCTTTCTATGACCTGCTGTACAACCTGGATGTGATCCATTGTACTGAATCCACTTCTGAATCCTGCTTGTTCTCTTGGTTGTGCGTCATTCAGTTTTTTTAATATTCTTTTAGAAATTATCTTAGTGAAAACTTTGTACATCACTGATAGGAGGCTTATTGGACGGTAGTTCTTTAAATCTTCCTGTGCTCCTTTTTTATGTAAAAGGATCACATCTGCATTTTTCCATAAGTCAGGTACTTTTTGTTCTTTGAGGCATTTTGAGTATAATTTTGCCAGTGTTTTATGTAACGTCCGACCACCAGCTTTTAGCATTTCGACAGTTACACTATCCTTTCCTGGAGCCTTGCCGTTCTTCATCAATTCTATAGCATTTGTTACTTCTTCCACTAGGATATCTGGTATTATATATTGTTCTTCCGTGGGTATTGCTGTCCCTGACTGGCTCTGATCTTCATATAACTGGGAATAAAACCTTCTGACAATCTCTAACATTTGGGTACGTGTCCTGCACACTGTGCCATCCTCACGCTTTAAAGCATATATTTGCGTTCTTTTGTTTCTCAGCTTCTGTTTAGCTTTGTTAATTCCTTTGTTTTCTTCCAGGGTTTTTTGCACTAGCTGCATATTGAATCGGCGCGTGTCCTCTCTGATACGTTTTCTTATAGTTTTGCAGAGCTCAGTGTACTCGACCCTGCCAAAAGGACTACCTGCATTTCTCATTGCTCGCCGTTTCTTCATTAAATCAATGGTCTCACTGGAGATTTTTGTTTGTTTGAGACATTTTTCCTCTGGTGCTACATTTGTCAACATTTTTCCAGCAATGCATATCATTTATATCAGGATCACATTACAGGGTGTCCAGTATGATTTTACAGGTTTATCTAATGTAATAGAGCTTAAGGGCCTGGATTATTCCTTGGTCCATAGATTAGAGTAAGGCCCTCGTGTTAGGATCCTAATATATACATCCTAAATATCACCTTTATATTTGGATGCATAGCTTTAAGAGAGCCACGAAGGTGACCTGGAGCATTGCCCAAAGCTAGAACTGCCTTGAGATCTAAACTTTTCTTTAAATAACATTTAATATCAGGAACAAAGCAATCTTGGAACCAATTACAGAAAATGACACTTGTTACCCCCTCTTTCTTGTTTGAACGCCAAAATACTGGTAGGTTGTCATTGTTTTGATATTTTAAAGCTCGAGGATTTACAGCGATCTCTAAAGCATGGGCTTAATTAAACAATCTCCTGATGCATTAGAACAGACCACTAGTGTAACTCTATATTTTGCTGTCTTAAAACTAGAGGTGGACTTTTCACTTTTGGATAAAAAGTTTTATTGGCATTATTTACCAAAAGAGGTTATTTTCGTCTACATTATACAATTGTGCAGGTTTTTATCCACCATCAACATTTAACTTTAAACAATTTTCTCGATATGTTGCTGCTGCTGAAGTGTCTACAGATGCAGCTTCTCCAACAATTTTGGATGTTATGCAGTGATAGTCATACCTGGAATTTATTGAACCAACCTTCCAATGCTTGAAATCCGTAGGTTCATCACCAGATCCTCTCAATGTGCGTAAAGACGCTTTACTTCATCACGGATTATATCACCACTTAGAGGCACTATCTTCTGGCTACAGTTTCCAACCCATAATGTTAATGCAGCTTTCATTTTTTCAATAGCTGGATCACGAACAATTTTTGCTGATAGTAAGGTTGCAGTTGCAGAATTCTTTATTCTGTCTTCTGATTTCTTGACGGATCATAGAGTTGATTCATTAACAGTAAAAAAAACCTGATATGGATGCATTCGAAAACTCGTTGCAATAATTATTCACTCGAAATTATTGCAACGAATGACAAGTTGAAGCAATAAAAGAAAAGAGGCGGCTTTTATCAAAAGCCATAGCGTCACGCCAAACCTGGCGGCGGCGATTTATTTGTCATAGAACTTTCTGCCAAGTGGCGATAAGACTTGTTTCTACATAAATACTTATAACTATATTCGAAAAATACAATATATTTATCATTAGTTTTGGATCCGCGATTAAAGAAATTTTTTCAATTTTTTAATCCGCGAATACTGAAAATGCGAATAAGGGAACCGTGAACAAGGAGATTTGACTGTGCTTTGTATCCAATAATAAAAAATAACAAAAATGATGATTTACAAAATAATCTTTAAACCAATATTCTCATATAGTTGTGAAGGTTCGGTACTAATAGCAGAGCAAAAAAAGTATAAAAGTACAAGCGACAAAAATGAATTACCTGACCCCTATAAGAAATACCCATACAAGAAATGACAGAATAATAGAACAAAATGTCAAGTAGAGCTAAAGATGGAACTAATCATCATAATATGACTAATCATCATATAAATACAACATTTAAAATGGCTTAGTACGTCGTAAGAATGGACGAGGAGAAAAGTCGAAATGAATAAGTCAATAAAAGTCAATAAGTCAAATAAAAATACACCGAAAAAGACCAATACGCCAGAAGCGCAACATGGTTAACGGAAAACACAAATAAACTTGAAAAATAGGGGAATAATAGCCAAAAACAGGAAAAACTGGATAAGAATTGGGCATTAATGACATGCACATGCTTCAAGACCTTTACATAAAGGAGGCATTGATTATGTATGTTATACTGTTTTCTTTTACCACTTAATGTTAAAAATAAGTGAAATAATTCTTTAAATTTACTTTACAGTCGAATGGCAAATAAGTTCATTCGCTTTAATTTTCGTCGCATTTTCATTCCAAATTCGCTTTTGTTACAGTCACGTCGAATAAACTGATTTAGATTACCTGATAAAAGTGATAATTCACACATGGTAGAACATTATTTAAATTTATTGTAATATATTAAATAATATTTTATTTAAGTGTGAACAATTCTAATGCTAATTTCATAATATTTACATATTGTTGCAGTGAATATTATTTTGGAAATTATTTAAATACAGAGACATATTTTCGCGCTGTAGAGTTTAATTTTTATTATGGAAATTCTGTTTAACAAATTATTGGTAAATTTGAATTTTATTTAAATTTTTTTTAGCTATAAATTTAGTATTCCTTTCAACAGAAATATTGCACATAATACATACATTATATTGGTTTTTTATAATTTATTGTCCCTGAATAGATAAATTTTCGAACAACTACAAAGGTAGATAAAAATGTTTAATAGTGAAAAAAACATTGTTTTCTTTGAAATATTTTACCAGGGGTGGGGGTAAATAATTCTTAATTTTTTCTTTAAAAAATCACTTTTAATTTGGCAGAAAGATAAAAAATGGTTTACTCAAAGTATGCGCCATCGCTATTTGCACATTTTTTCTATCTCTCTGGCAATTTGCGGATGCCATCCCAAAAAACCATACATCTTTTTGAAGTGATCCAGTTATCAGGCTATTTTTCGACATCTCCGTAATTGTTGAAGTGTTTCATAAAAATTGTATTAGACATCGATGAAAACAAGTGGTAGTCAGAAGGGATCACGTCTGGTAAGTACGGCGGGTGGGGCAAGAGCTCCCAGCCAAGTGCAGAAATGGTGCCTCTAATCGCTTTCGCTGTGTGTAATGCGGTGTTGCCGTACTGCAACTTCACTTTTTCGTAGCCCACGTTTTTTATAACCCATTTTCGTCGCTTTTCGGTCAATGGTTCAAATTGATCATTTGTTGCATTCAAAGCGATTCGCATGACCGAATCATGCATCAAGGTGAATTGTGGCTGTAGCTCCATCATATATCGATTCCAATAGGTTTACATAGGCTCTCTCCACACCTTGGCTAAGCAGTGCATATATATATATATATATATATATATATATATATATATATATATATATATATATATATATATATATATATACTTACCACCCTTTCATAAATTTTTTCATTCACCGATTTTCATAAATTTCTAGAAATACATCTCGGAAAACGGCATTAAGAAAGTGTATCACATGTTTTTTTTGCTAATATCATGGCCAACTGCGTCAACTTTTATAGCTCCCATTTTCGAAAAGTACTATTAGGATTTTTTTTAGAGAAAAACTAACAACGGATTCTTGATCAGCACCAACTTAAATCAAACTGTACCCATTTTTCATGGTTTTAAATTACTGGGAAACCCAGATATTTGTGATATTTATATTATAATTTTTGTAATAATTACATGTACTTTCTGTTATTAAAACTATGTATGCCATGCAAATCAAAAATTGTAAACTAATTAACAAATGTCATTTTGACTGATTGATTTGTGTTATAGTGATTTCAGACGGTAATAATTATTTATTCTTTAGAAGAAGAACTAGAAATTATAAGATTAGGTGGTTATGGCACGCGAACTTTTCGTGAAGACATCCAGAACGGATCATCAATCATATTACAGTTTCTTGCATAAACCAGTATTTTGATCAAAACGAAACTATTAATAAACTTTATAATCAGCATTGTTCTCGTGAATTTCAAGCAACTCAATTAGTTCTTGGTTAGTAGAATTTTAAATATCTCGAAAAGCACTAGCTGGTTTTGCTTGAAGAAAAATAACAGGAAAAGTTTTAAACCAAAATTTCTTCAAACACATGAAGTTGGTGATACTTAAAAAAATGGAATATTGTTTATAGTTACAAGGCATGTACATACAAGATCCTGTTTCTAAAAAATATTTTATTCACAGATGAAGCCACATTTACGACAAATGGTATCGTATTATCACAAAATATCATATTATGAGCTCAAGATAACCCACATTGGATGATACTTGTCAGATACAATATTCTACTAAGGTGAACGTTTGGTGCGTATTTTAAATGACACTATTATTGGACCATATTTTATGATGGAAATTTGTATGCAGATAGATTTCTTAGATTTTTCCAAATGAGTTTGATAATGAACTTAATGCATTACCTCTTAATTATCGGTACAATTTGACGGAGCACCCATTCCTCATGCAATTAACGTAAGAAACTGGTTAAATAATAAGTTTCCAAATCGTTGGATTGGGCGACACAGTCCTATAATTAATTGGCCGCCGAAATCCCCGGACTTCACGCCTCTTAATTTTTTTCTCTAGGGGACAATTAAAAATAAGGTTTCTGTTCCGAGGCTTCAAACTCGAGACGATCTTTGTGATTACCAAACAATAATTGAAAAAAGTAGTGAACAATACCCGACGATGCATTGCAAAGTGCTTGATAGAAAATGGCAGGATGATAGAAGGCAGAATGGTAGAATGGCAGGAAGTTTTATAATGCCAATTTAAATTGACCTGTAAATAAAGGAAGTTTGTTGTTAAAAAATAGTCTGTTAGTATTAGAAAAAATATTAAATATTAATTATTACTGTAAAAATATCATAAAATAATATCAAGGACACCCGAACCATAAAAATCGCTACATTTTAGTTTAAGGTGGTGCTGGTCAAGAATCCGCTGTTTGTTTTGTTCTAAAAAAACCTTAATAGTACTTCTCGAAAATGAGAGCCATAAAAGTCAATGCAGTTAGCCATGATATTAGCAAAAAAAAACATGTTATACACTTTCGCAATACCGTTTTCCGAGATCTATTCAACAAAAGAAAGTTTATGAAAATAGGTCCTGACATAAAAATTTTAAGGAGGTGGTAAGTCTTTTTTCCTGGACACGCTGTCGAAGGACAAAATCTTTATAACAGCATTACATTTAATTAGAAAAGAGCTTCCGAAAATTTAATGGAAAATTTTCTAAATAACACCATTGTGTTTCGTTAATAAGTTAACAGTAGATTAAATCATCTCCTGATGATGCTAACATGGTTAGCGAAACGTGCGTCGAGCAGTTCAAAAAAAGCGTTTTGGTATTTAGTGGTAAATCTCTTCAAGTTTAACAGTGCATTGTTAATTTAAATGTTAAGATATCACGAAAATTCATTCTAGCGCATTTTGTTTTTTATAAATCATTTCTAATGCTATAATCTCGTTTTAAAAATTTCCTGTATAACAGTTTCTGGTATAACAGCGAAAGGAAAACTACTGTGGAAGTGTTGTTGTCAGTCATGAATGATGCGTAGATACAGATAAAAGTTATAGAATCTTGTTATTTATGGAGGGTCAGTCAATATTCCGACTAAAAACATATATTTCCTCTCGTCTCTGTCGTAATATTGGAATGATTTTGTGATTGAACATTGAGTGACATATTCAGTGAATACTTTAGAAACACATCGCCATCAAATGATTGTCTCAGTCAAAATGTGGACTAATATAAATCTAAAAAAACTCTAAAATCGTACTGGAATAACTGAAATATTAATGTTGTATTTTGTTTTATGACTATAAAATCGTTGGAACTAATGCAGCGTTTTTCAGAACATTCTACTTTTTAACTACTATGTTTGCATAAATTTTGATGTTTTTTTTTATTGTTTCGATCAATGTAAAACCATCAGCATAAAGTTGTCAAAATATTGGTTGCATATTTTTAATAAATTAATCTAATACTTTAATCATGTGGGTGATCTTTCTGCATTTTACGTTCAATATATATATATATATATATATATATATATATATATATATATATATATATATATATATATATATATATATATATATATATATATATATATATGTCCAAAAGTTTGGAATATTCAAAGATTTAACTTTTTGATATTAAATTTTTCTTTTACTCGTTTAAGAAATAATCATTTTATTACAACTCTTAGCGGCCCCAAATAAAACCCGACACCAAATGTGTGTAAAATTGATTTATTATTTCGGAGTCAAAAAATTACAATGTACCAATTGCCTTCAAAAATAATTTAAAAATAAAAAGAACAACTTTTAATAAAACTAATAATCAGTAGTTCCTTCTTGGCTCTGTAGGCATGCCTGAAGGCGATTTGGCATACTGTCGATTAAAAGATCATTTTGGGCTCTCCCATTCTTCGCGAGCAGCGTTTTTTTGTTTTCGCAGGATAAGAGGAGGATTCTTTCGTAGGTCTAAAATTTTGTAGTGCTGCTGTTCGAGGTGCGTTGTCATCTATGAAAATAAGTAAGTCACCCAGTGCGATTTGGAACAGACGCACAACATGATTTAAAGTTTCTTGATGTACACAGCATCGGTGACTCTTCTCTCCATAACCAGTAGAGGTGTCTGTCTCAGCGTAATAATACCACCTCAAAACCTCATGCTCCCACCTTCAAATGGAATATGTGGTTGAGCTGTTTTTACTCGGGCTTGTCGACGTGGAGCTCTCCAAACTAATGTTCTTCGTGAATCAGAAACAAAGCCAGTTCTCGTCTCATCTGAGAACATCACGTTATTCCAGCTAGGACTATGATCCACCATTTGTCGAGCCAATTGCAATCTTACATTTTTTTGCTGAAGGGTTTGTTTGGAAACATGTAAAGGTCTTGTACGATGCAAATTTACCGCTTTCAGATTTCAGACAATTTCTTCGAGCTATTATTGATATCTGCCGGTCTTGTGCAGCTGTTGTACATCGTTTTTCTACCACTTCTGGGGCGATCCTTTACGTTATTCTTAATTCTTATTCTGCGATCCTTTACGTTATTCTCTTCGCCTTACGGCGATCCTTTACGATCCTTTACGTTATTTACGTCTCTTGGAATTTTTTCTATCTACAATTTCCGCGATATCCCTTTAAACAAAGCCCTGTTGTAAGAAAGCAATTACTCTTCATCTGTTAAAATGATATATCATGTTTCTAGGTATTTTTAGGTAAGTAAGTATAGATAAAAATAATATATTCACACACATCATACACATTTTTAAAATATAAAAATAATTTTAGAAATAATGTAATAAGTAAATACCAGTATCAACGGAATGGGCAAAAATCCAAAAAACTTATGTTATCAGCAAAACAATACGTTTGTTATTTTTATTTAAAGACGGTCTAAAACAAATATCCATCACACATTTTAGAGTATTATAGGATATACTATTTGTAAATATTCCAAACTTTTGCATATATATATATATATATATATATATATATATATATATATATATATATATATATATATATATATATATATATATATTACAGAGTGAACAACAATCCTGTGTTAAATCTACTATTCGATTGTTAGAAAGATGGACAATAAGAGAGGACGGAAAAACGTTAGGGGTAATTTCCTAGGGATTACTATCGCATTAGGCCCGAGAACAACGGTTCGAACGGAGACGAAAAAAGGCCGAGCACGCCGCATTCCAACAGGTGTTTATGGGACGAAGAATTCTAGCCGAAAGGCAACATGTGAAGTCGAACCATGTAGGTGGGCATCAAGTCTCACGGCGTGCCGAAGGTCCTGTTAAAGGAGGAGACTGATGAGTTGGGTTCACGAGAAAATAGAACTGAACCCATTGGCGTGGTGTGAGGTTCTGTCTTCAGAATGTATGAATTAGTCATGATTGTAACTCCATGCAAAGTAAACAATTGAAGAAATAGGAAATTTTTGTTCGTTTAGATGCAAAAGTTTGGGAAGGATCAAATTTATGTATTTTTTTAAATTAAAATTCTTTCTAAAATAACATTTTCGATTTTAATATGGATATTTATATAATTTATAATGCATTATTAGAAATTTTAAAATACGTTTTCCATATAACTTACAGATATTGTATTTTAAAGAGGGTTGTTCGATTGTGTTGGGTTCTACTTTATGGAAATTCATTATAAATGTTTAATGAAAGACTGTTTTGTCTATATTTCCACTTTTTTATTAATATTTAACGTCTTTCGCTAACAGTGTAGCTTCTTCAGAACTGGCTATTTTCGATGTTAAAATACGTATAAATACAAAAAGCGTCTACAATGAAAATATTCATTTTTTAAGAAATCCATCCTAGATGCTATTTATTGTCTGTACAAATTCAGTAAAAGGGATTTGTTCAGGTATATTTGGTCATTTATAAGGGTTTTTGCATCTTTGAGGCGGTTTATTTCTAAACTCTCTAGATGGTTTAGTTTTTTGCCTTGTTATGCCTCATTTAACAAATGTGAGGCATAGTTCGAATTATGTTTATGACTGAGAAATCTTCTTTCGTGTTTCTTTAATTATTTTCTTGAAAGATCTGCCTGTTCGTCCTATATAAGTTTTTGGACACGACCCACAATACAGTTGATATATCCCTGATATAGTTTTTTCTTGTTTTTGCCTTGCAATTTTTCATATGTTCTCCAAGACTTTTATTGGTTATAAAGGCTACTTTTGCATTGTTTTTATATAAGAATTTTTCAATTTTTTCCGACTATTTACCAAAGTATGTTATTAATTTGAATGAATGGTCTTTTTCATTCTTTTGTGGGTATATTTCAGAGACAGCCTTTTTGTACAATTTTCTTTTTAGAATGTTAGCTATTATTCTCTCTGGATATCCGTTGGTTAGGGCAATTTGTTTGATGGTGTGTAGTTCCTTATTAAAATCTGCGCCTGATAAAGGAATACTGATCATTCTATGTACTAGCCTATGATATGCTGCTACTTTATTTTGTAGTGGGTGTAATGATTTATTATGTATTGTTGTATCTGTTTGAGAGGGTTTGTGGAATATCTTGAAACTATGTTTGTTTGAGATTCGTGAAATGGTTAGATCCAGGAGGTTTAAACTGTTGTTTTCTTCTAATTCGACTGAAAATTTTTATATTTTTTTAGATTGCATTAATATATTTAAGGAATACACTTAGTTGTCTGTTTGTAGGCATATAAGAGACAACTGACCATATTGGGGTAATTTAATTTCTGAATTTTAATTAAGGAATAAAGTTATGGGAATTGTGGATTCATGGAAGTTAATGTATATTTGATTTTCTCGGGTATTATACTGGGTGATGCTTCAATTTGATGTTTGTGTTTGTCTGATATGCCTCTGTGGGATCTCTAGACAATATTTGGTAGTTTCCTGTTTTTAAAAATTCTAATGTTTTTCTATGTATATATCCTTTTTGATGGCTATGACCGAATTTTTATTTTTATTTCCTTTATCAGACTGTGTGAAAACTATGTCATTTTCTGTTGCTTTTTTATGTATTGCTCTAGCTATTGTGAATTCCTCGGTACATTTCTGTTAGATATAATTTCTTTTTTAATAATTTCTGCTGATTGGTATTTTAATTGTAAGTTTTGAGGTGTACTACTTAAAGCTGTCTCTGTTTCTACTTCTAATATTTCATTTTGTTTAAATCTGAATTTTTCTCGTATGTTATATTTAAATCTCTTTTTTTAAGAGTGTTTGTCCCCCTTGGGTAAAATTGATATTAGAAAGATTTATAAATCTACTAGAATACAAGTGATTTGAAAAAATCTTATTTTTTATGTTTGTGAATTTATATTTTAAGCAGTGAGATATTCTATTTTCTTTTTTTTGGGTTTTATATTTTTTATTGATTATGGGCTGAACTGGAAGTTTTGTGTCTTAATCAAGTATTGAAAACTCTATATTGTGTAACCTAAATAATAGTTCTGTGTGGATTACCTTCAGATAAGTATAACAAATGCCTCTCTTTGAGTAGTGGATTTTTTCTGTCCACATTTGGCTGCTAGTTGGGATGCTCAGCTCTTGTTCTGCGTTTTTAGACTGATGTATCTATAGATATATCTGTAGAACCAGATATTTTATGTGTTCATAGCACTTTTTAGTCGTAGTTTAAAATGATGTAAAGCCAAAAAACTGGTATCAGCTTCTTTTAATTTTTGGATTGGGTTTTCTTCTACTTGATGGAAATATCATTATAAACATTTATTTAAAGACTGTTTTGTCTATATTTCCACTTTATTATTAATATTTAAGAAATCTAAATGACTAAATAGACGTGAACAAATCCCCATTACTGAATTTATTCGGACAATAAATAGCATCTGTGTGAATTTCTTAAAAAATGTATATTTTTATTGTAGAAACTTTTTGTATTTATACCTATTTTAACATCGAAGATAGTCGGTTCTGAAGAAGCTACAGAGTTAGCGAAACTTGACGCGTTTCGCTAATATTTATAATAAAGTGAAAATACAGACAAAACAGTCTTTCATTAAACATTTAGAGAGGGTTGAATTACTAGAGTGTAACAAAAGTATTTGGCTTTATTTATGAATAAAGGATTACATTTTACTCTTTAGAAGTTTAATCCGACTTCAACTTTTTCTTCGACAAATAAACATTCCTTCTTAAGTATTAAAGTGATACCACTCAAAAATGTTAAAATGGGTGAAGTAAGTAGCGTAATTAGGGCAATTTTAAAACATTGTTTTTAAAAGGCTTCTAAACGATTAACGCCGCTCGTTAGATTGGCGTAGTAGAGGGGGAAGGTACCACATCAATTCGTATCGCTCAGCTCTGGTTCAAAAAGTTTCGGGAGAGACACATGAGTCTTGAGTTAGGGGGGGAATTAGGAGTATCTTACACTACCGTTAACTGACACTTACGAAGCATGGGAAAGGTGCCAAAGAGCTTTAGAAGCATTCTTCATAAACTATCATTGCAGCAAAAACTCTCTTAAAGTACTTATTTTAGGTTCATAAAACGGATTGTTATCTCTAATTATATTTTAACAATCCTAATGATGTAAATCAGTGGATTATGTCCGGGCGATCAGCTCTTCCGGCAGCATGGCGAGAAATTTGTCAAAAAGGTCATGGGGTGTGTGGTGATATTTTTAATGATTAAATCGCTTTGAGTGGTTTCTGACTGTATGGTGACAAATTCAAAAGTCTAGTTAGCTCAACTTGAGGGAGTACATCCTGTTCTGGTCGAAAAGTTTAGTGTTCAATTAGCTTTGGTGGACAATCTTAAAAAAGTTCTCTTACAGAAAGACAACGTAACACTAAACACTCCTCATCTAACCACCTCAAAAATTACTGAATTGAATTTTGAACTTCTTGTTAGGAGAAAAATCATGACTGAAAAAGAGGTAAAAACTGGTAGAGGTAAAAAACTAGGATACATTCTAGTATCCTTATCGATTTTAGTGCTTGAAATACATAGGGTAAGGTTTCTTAAGTCGTATCCCCTATGGAAATAGTTCTGTAATGTTTAATACAATTTAAATGAAACAATATCTTCTGCATCTACTGAATCTTCATTTGCTTTTTAATGAACATTCATACAAACACAAAAATATTTAACAAAACAGGTGTTTTAACGTTTTTCAAAAAAGTACCTTCGGTACGATTAATGCGCTTGGTCGTCTATTTCGTACCACCTATAGCCTAAGTCGTACTTAAAATAAGACTTCAGTGAAGACATCATAAACTATATAGAAAAATACTTAATAACAACAGATAATAATAAAAAATAAAAACTACAAACTATTCAGTCTGAGATTAACTTACAGTCAATATTTAATTGCTAAGTAAATTATACATAGACCACCAAAATTATAATTTCTTAAGAAACAAAATTATACCAATAAAAATTATTGAGATTGAACACAGATATCACAAATATATTTCATTATTTTACTTTCCACATTAGCACGTAGGTCATGTACCCAACCATTACATTTCATATATTGGATCGTTTTCTTCGCGATTTTCCTTATATAGTTGGCATAAACATGTCTTCAACTTTGTCTTTGGTTTTTTATTCATACATGTTTCATCTGTATTCGTTCTTTTTATAGTTTTCTTTATTTCTTTTTCTATTTTAGCTTCTTTTAAATCCAGTACAGGTTTCTTCCTCTTATTTATATTTTCCTTGGCTTCTACTTTTTAGTAGGGACTTGAAGTTAATTCCATTGTTGGCTTAGTACCTTTCTTCATTTTTTTTATAACTGTTGATAGGCAAGGGATAGGAGATCAGTGTTCAAGTAAGACTTTATTATTTGATTAGTGTTAGTGATTTTATTAACTGCTGCTGTATTATTACCGTGTGCAGTATCTTGTGATATTGTTGAATGTCCAAGTTGAATGGTGGGTGGTGATGTTGCATCTCTAGGTACTAAGAGTGGTGTTGTTACTTTTGGTGGCGTTGCAACTATTGATGGCGATACTACGATTAGTGCAAGAATTGTTGGAGTTACGACTATAGGTGGCTATATAGGGGGATGTATCTCTAACGAGTGACAATGTGATGCCTAGATAGTATGGTTTTTCCAGTTACATCAGCAAGTTCTAGTTTTGATGAGTAAGAAGCTACGAAATCCTCTTCTTGAATGACGTTTCTGTCACATGGCCGCAAACCTGTTGCTTTAAAACCATTTAGCGCTATATCCATACTAGCCGATCTAGGGTACGATTTACCAAGCAACTGTGAAACGATAGGCTGTTTTATGATACTGCCAGGATTTGAGCGTAGCCACGAAGATGCCGCTTCATTGTAATTGTTTTTCAACGATTTAAAGAACGGTATGTCCAACGGCTGTAGGCGATGTGTCGTATGATCAGAAAAAGATAGCATTATTATACCGTACTCGAGAGATATCTGGATTGCTTCTAAATTTTTGGTATGTGTGCTATGACCATCCAGTAAAAGTTAAATTTGTTTTTGGCACTTTTTTCTAATCTTGTGCACTTAATGAAATGTTACATAAATTCAGCAAATAGTTCTGAAGTTATCCATCCATTTTTCGAGCACTCAAATGCTGTGTTTGG
The DNA here is from genome assembly GCA_031761425.1 of Cosmopolites sordidus. Classification (NCBI taxonomy): domain Eukaryota; kingdom Metazoa; phylum Arthropoda; class Insecta; order Coleoptera; family Curculionidae; genus Cosmopolites; species Cosmopolites sordidus. The sequence continues at coordinate 241,715 of JARFXV010001901.1, read as the reverse complement.
TGGAGCTCCTGTTTTAGGGCGTCTTTCAATCTGCTGCGCTTAAATATCAAAATCGGTGGTATGAATTCGTCTGCTGCATTCATCGCATAAATGTCTGTCGTTGTTACATCCCCTGTGATTGCACCCACTTGGTGTTTGCCTTTTCAAGCAATAACTTTAAAAGGTTTGTGAAAGGTGGATAACGCAGTTTTATCCATATTATATATTTGGTTGGCAGTAAACTTGTATTTATTCAGTATTTCTTCATATTTATCAAAAAACAAAATCATTAACACGCTCTTTATTGCACCCTTTACTTCTAGCCATCGATGTTGCTTCTGGAACACGCAAGGACAAAGTAGGCTATTTTCTTCTCCTTATTAAAGTGATGAGGTAATTGAAATTTTTTAGCAAGCTCTAAGGTAAACTTCCTAAATTTAGTAGAAGTTACTCCAAACTGGACTCGAATTTATCAAATGCTGTGGTAATTTCTCTTCCATGCTAGAGGATACTAGATGACATATCGTTAGATCTACCAAATTTTGTTATTTTATTCAAACCTTTCAAATGTCGTGACAGTGTAGGCTTCGGCATGTTAAATCTTCTACATGCTTCATTAAATCTATTTTCACCATGTTTTATTCATGTTTCAGTAAAGCTTCGTTCATATTCTCCTGTTTCCAAATATTGTATTGATATTGCTGATAAAAAAATATTAGTAAACAAGTAATTATCTAAATCGTACCGGTACGATTAAGGAATTATTTACAGGTACGACTTAAGCGACAAGGTCTTCAAAGTTTCAAACCGAAACCACTGACAGAACCTAAAAAAATTCTGCTGTTTGAGTGTGCCTAAATGATTGCCAGAGAACGATAAAAATAGACCTAAACCTAAACATAACTTATGAATTATAATCCTTTTTTAAAAAGCATACAATTGAGCCGAAAATTTTAAGGAAAACTGAAAACTCGTACGAAAATAGTTCAGGCTTACGCCACTAGATGGTTTTTTTTACAAATTTTAAACGATATAATACCGGGGTACAACCTTACCCTACTCTTGCATTATTTATTCTACTCATATCCTTATAATAAATCTAGTTTATAATTCTGTATACTCAATTATTTAATATTTTAAGTTCTGAACATTTCATAATTCATACTTTTCACTCATTTCTACTGTACTCAAAATAGATTTAATTATTTCTCTAGTCCTATTCAGGTGGATGTGAAACCCAGAACTCAATATTTTTAAATATTTAAGAAAAAACGAAAAATACATAGTATTATTAAATCCCCACCAAAAAAAAAAAAGAAAATTAATGTCGGTATGATTTACAAAATGCAAAGAACTAAAATATTATTTGTTTTGGAAGATATTTTTAACTCTCAAAATACTCGACTTATTTCATTGAATAAACGAAATATCGTTACATGTTTTCAATAAAATAGTTTTTCCATAGTGCTTTCCATTTAATTTTTGCAGAAAGAGATATAAAAATAAATGTTAAATCTAATGAAAATTTCAAAGATTGCTTTATTTCGGTTAGAGACGCATGAACACACTTAGCTTCAACTCTTCTATTGGAACCTTCGGTGTAAATCGCTAAACTCGAAGAGATTTATCACTAAACACTAAATCACTTTATGTAAGTTCTCGACGCGCGTTTCTCTAACCATTGTTAACATCATCATAGGTTGAATCATCTCCTTGGTGAGATCGTGAAGTTAAATAAGGAAGGCCTGAATCTGGTGTTTAGTGGTAAATCTCTTCTAGTCTTCTGTTAAGTGTTATTTAGAGTTGGACTTGCAGCTTAGCGTAGTTTCTAAACTTGGTTTGAAATTCATTACGTTACGTGAAAGGAAGCGAAGAAATGCAATAACCTTAGCAATGGTACCGCCATCTATTGGAAAAATAAAGAACTTTTCACTTTAATACGAGGATAAAGTGAAAGTCCTGTATGTATGTGTATATTTCAAATACAATTTCTTTGTTGTATTATGTGTTTTATTTCAACAGTTATTTATCTACAGTAATATCTACCGGTGTGGGCTTACCAGCCCCCCCCTCGGAGGGGGGCTGATTTGGGCTATTTGAATCGGGGGCTATTTGAATCGTCAATCCTGGGAGTGGAAAAAAATCACAAGCACTCAAGTCTAGTGCATATGGGGACTGTGAAGCCACAGTGATGTTTCGGTCGTATTCAAAAATCGAAGAGTCGTCACCAGTAATGATATATGCCAGAAAATCAACCGAATCATTGTCATATCATGTCATACCAAATTCCACTGATCAAAATCAAATGAACGGTTGCGTGAGTTAAATTCAATTCTTTCCGATGATTTTGACCGTCAACCGATGAACAGAACGCACGAATTCTATGGACATTTTCATCATTTCTTACAGTTGCAGCAGGGGCCTCTTACTGCGAGTTTCGTCGTCCTTCAATCGAGTTTCGGTCTTCTGAGAATGTATTATACCACTTAAAAACCTAGGCCCTTCGCAAAACTGTTTTATAGATCTGTTGAAGTTTTGCAAAATTTGTCCAAACTAGTAGTGAATACTCGTCAGATGTTGGTCGGCCACTCCAGTAGAAGGCAACAGTATTGCCCAATTGAACGAACCACCCTCATTACTTTATTTGCTAGCACGCTTCATACTCAGCTTCAGACTGGATTGATTACATATATCGATCCGGAATATATCTGTATCGATCTTTTATTTTTATTTTTTATAAGGGTAGCAATCTTAACAGGTGAAATATTTAGTAACATTTTTCTGAGATCATTTTTTTGAAAATATTTTATTTCTTCAAACTAACTACATTGAAATTAAGGCAAAATATTTATTGTCCTAAAGCAGTCTAGTAAATTTCTAAAATCCTAAATAAGCTTCAAGTATGCTTATCATTTAAAATTCATTGACATAGTGCTATTAGATAAAGCAGAAATTTATTCAGGATGAATCTCTATATATAGAGTGCGGTCGAGGGGATGTTAAGTAGTCTATTTGTTTAGCGAGGCAATTGTGGTTTTTTGGTTCGCTTCGGGTTTACATTGATCGATTAGTTTAGGAAATATGATTATCGACGTAATATCTTATCTGTTTTAGTCGATACAAATTACATTGGGTAAATGTAATTTAGTGAATGGCATTTATTGATTTTTTACCTAAAATGTTTCGTTCTTTTTCTTTTAATTATTTCTCGATTTAAGGTATGTTGAAATTGCATATCGTGCTGTATAGTTATAATCGTTGCAATTTGATTTGTTTCTTTCCATTTAGGTACGACAGTAGAATCTCGGTTATGCGAACTGATAAATACTGATACTGATAAAATAATCAAAAGTATATTTTGATTATAGTTTATTAAAATGTTGTGTGATTTGTTTGTGATTTTTTTTAGCCAAATTTTTTTACAAAGGCGTCACCTACATTTTCGCGATACCAGTAAGTTACTAATATAAAAAAATATTTCCTTTCATCCTTGTATTGACCTGATTAAATGCCTTTACAGCTTCTGATGAAGCAATTTTCATCTTTCCGTGATTTTCTTTATCTAAGGCTTCTTTTATTATATCACCATCGTCATTATGGTGTTTGCTTAAATCATCAGTGATTTACCTTTTTAGTTCAGTATTTTTTCTACTTTAATATGCTGAATGGAATATTTTCTTCGGGGTCAGAATTGTCAGTATTTTCAGCAAAAGAGATGTATTTGCAATGTTTTTTTGTGTTAAGTTTGCTTAAGCTTGTTTGCTCTGTTCTACCCAAATGATATGTTTACAATTTACGCAACGAATTGATACCGCATCTGTCCTATTCTCAGGATTTCTTTCTTTCGCCCCTCTCCGACTTCTTTTTCTCCGGCTCCTTGCTAGCCCCCTTCTTCGGCCTCCCCCAGGCATGAAGAAATGATCGACTCACTGACAAGATATTCACCTCAAAGGAATAAATCATCGCCGCAAGTGAGGACTATTTTGCAGAGTTGGACAAGTCATTTTTTAAGGCATAAAATCAAGTATTTAATGTGATTCTTCTACTTTTTCCATCACCATACCAAGATCTTATCTTAACAACAATTGTTTTCAATACTGCCTTCTGCTAACAGTAAGAATATCCTTTTCTTCTCACGTTTGTTTTGCTTAGAATAGGAAGGTGCCAAAACGAAATCAAAGCTCTTCAGAAGAAAGCAAAATAGCTACTAAATATTAACTACATTTTATATGATTATTTTATATAACTGTTACTTTATAGTACTTGTTCATTATACTATTGTCGACTGAATCCTGACCAAATGTTTGATAATAGTAATCAATTATATGCTTGAATACTGCCACAGAAAGCTGATTATCTTTTTGTGCTATCGAGAGCCTTTGACCATAGTTGCGCTAGTAATCTTATCTGCCAAAATGTAAGGACCTCATTAAATAATGGTATTAATAACACTGAATAATCAGAGCTTCAATTTCAGAGTCCATATGCTTCAATACAATTTCAGGAAGTTGATTATCATTTTGCGACATCGTGTGTTTTTTATAGTAACCGTATTATCAACCTCATCTCCTAAAAGTTCGGACCAATGACTCCATTCAACTATAAATCACACCAAAGCGTTTTTTTTGAGGATGTATTAATTTGAAAATCTACTTTGGATGTTCATTTGTTCACGGCACCTTCAACGTATTGAAACAAAAAAAAAATGTGTTGAAACGTTTGTTGTATTTCTCTACTCTCATACATTTAAATCATCACTGACATATTGTTTTGATTAATTTCTGCTTTTTTTTTAATTTATAATCAACTAATAAGAAATCTTGATTATATAAAACCTTACGTCAAATATAAACATTCTTATATAATATTTTTTTTCTTATACTTATAAAGATAATAAGTTAGATTAAGGATTACTTATACCTGGTGCATTAATTAAAGTTGCTTAATAATTTGTCTTAAAAAATTGACCGGCGTTTGTTTCAACACAAACCATCACTGAACCGCTTATTAATTAACAATATTTTGAATTCGTATATCTTACAAACATACCTATGTAAATGCCGAGTGCAAGATATAATTATCGATGTGTAAATTTATTGCTTTAATTTTCAATATTTCTTAATTCACACGTTGAGCTGAAAAGACCACTGCGCAAGTAATAATAGCTTAAGAAGTAATGAAGCATAATGTAACCTGTTTGTATTTATTATTATGCATAATTAATTTTCGAAGCAATTAATAAAAATGAATGTATAGTCCAGTGTTTCCTCATTAGCATGTAACTATAACATATAGATAAATATAAAATTATTCTTGACAGAAAGTTGAAGTGACTCTAATTGGGTGTAAGTTTGTAGTTTTTTAATTTAACTAAATAAAATGTTTGGTTAAGGTTTCTTTATTTAATGTGAAAATTTAGTCGTTGAAGTTCAATTGAAGAAGGAATTGGCTTTTAGATAAACTTGGTTTTGAGTTGTCAATAAAGATATCATATGGAAAATATTCAGGAAGACCCATTTATTTTTTTCAGGAGTTCTCTAATTTCATGACAAAATACAAGATTGTTTTCTTAAGAGAAGAATGGTAGCAGACCCTTTTCTCCTGTACGGTAAAACGTAATTTTGGTTCTTTGCTCCAGTAAATTATTTTCGTTTACCCTGGAAGCCAGTAATTCAGAAGCTTCTTTTAACAGGTTGAGATCTCTAGTGAGGTCATTTAACTTATTCTGGTTGAAACGCTGTAGAATTGATGACATGCCCTCATAATTCAGAAGAGTGATCAGAGGGACAATACTCATCATCACAGAACTTTGGTAGCTGGTCAAACGTTGGGATCGGCACTTTCTTTGAGTGACGGAGGGCGTCTTGCAGAGATTAAATCCGGATAAGTCCACTTGTTACAGTTGTTTCGATTGATTTTAGTAATATTTACTAGGCAGAAATAACAATTATCGAAGTGATTTTTGAGTTCTCTCGAAATCACCGGTACGCCAAAGTTTAGACTTTTTCTTTTCCCGTTAGTCTACTGCCGTAAATGTTCTGTACAAGTTTTACAAACTTGATGCGCTACCAAGGTTTTATCCTGATCACCAAGCCTAACACCAAAGTATCTAAGCTCTCTTTACAAAGTTACTAATAATTTTTCTGTTTTCTTTTAATGTGTATTGTCCACATATGTAACAAAACACAGGAAGATGGTTTACACAACTTCTTCTACTTGAACTTATTTTATTTCTATTCAACAACACAAATACAACAATCTACAACACAGTACGTTTTTGGGTTAAATTTATAACCACTCTTTCCTAAACAAAAATATTACGCAAGACTAACTTCGATATACTCTGAACGGCGAGAACTCACAAACTCACCCCAACTCTAGCTGAAGCATTGAAAGTCACTTCACTTACCGGAAAGGCACTAACTCAACGGCAGACTGACAATAGGGCAAATATGCAGGAACCAATACTTGTATAATAATTTGAGAACAGTTCTAAAATCCTAGGAGCCAAAAAAAAATATTCTTGTAAGTCTGTGTAATATTACTTTTTATGTACTGAAGTTTATCCGATTTAACTAAATAATGCCACTAATACTGTATCTATAACAAAGGTTTGGTTAAGTTGGATTTTAATAGTTTTTGTAGACTGTAAACCTTGAATGCCCTTTATCTTGATTGGAATTTAGTCGCAAATATCTTTAAACAAATCAGCTTAAGCACAACTATGTCGCCTATATTTTGCATGCATATTCGATGCAGATCAGAGTATTAAAATATAAAATCGCACTATTGTTTAGCTTACACTCCCCGAACCGTCTGATATTTGTTACCTACAGTCGACTGTATTTAAATGGGAGAACATCAAATGTCGGAAAATCACATTTGAAATGTAGATTTGGTGCTAATTAAGCACTTTCACGGAGACAATGAGGAAGTGACTTACCTTAAACGGGAGTGTCTGGCATAGGTTCGATAAGAAGTGAAGCATTATTCAACCCATATGATTAAATAAACTTTTAGAAACATCTTTAAAGTTTTGTATATCTTGGTTCCTGTTATGTTATTTTGAAATAGTCCTTTATATCTTTTTTAATAATCTAATATTGCTCGAAGTAGTTTTGTTTTTTTACAATAACAAAGGGTTGCCCAACAAGGGTGTCAAAATCTTAAAATGAGGAACAATGATAACTACAAGTGATTATAAAAACATTTTTATTTTGTTTTGAAGAAGAAATAATGGCATTATATTGTGAAAATAATGTCGTTCAAATCGCCCTCTCAGCTAAATTTGGTGGAATGTATTTTTGAAACCCAATTTTCGATTACTTTTTCACGCATATCCCGTAGTATATTTTCAATTATGGCCTGAATGGTTTGTTTAAGGTTAATAATTGTTCTGGATTTATTCCTGTAAAATAGATATTAAACATAACTCCACAAAACATAATCCAAGGATGTGAGATCGTAGGATCTTGGTTGTCAGTTGCTATTATCATTTGGCGAAATAACGTATACAGGAAATTTTTGTTATAATAAATGGATTGTCTGGCGAGATATGCCAATCGCACCATCTTGTTAAAAAAAAACATTGTTTATATCCACATTTATCAGTGCAGAGATTTATCAGAGATTTATCAGCAGAATATATTCTGTTAGCATATTTCGATAGCGTTTACCATTAAACAGCAACTGGATTTCCATTATAACCTGCAATTTCTGGATTTGGTCGGCTTGGATTTTCGTCGGCCTAAATCCTGCAATTGTGTTTGTTCATTGAAAATGTTATTATTTCCCCAAAGGGGGATCACCTTCAAATTTTCTATGTGTACGCGCTATTAAATCGTGTACTTTTCTATGTTGAATTAACATAATGTACCAAACACATAAGTCTATGAGTGATCTCAATGTTCTAACACTCTTATTGGAAAATTTTTATTAAAAGTTATTTAAAATGCCCTTCTATTTACTCGATAATGTGTTTACTTTTTAGTTTAATAGAGTTTTGTCTTTTTTTTTTAAGGGAACTGTATGACTTTGTAAATTTTACCTTTACCTGATAATGAGTTTCGTAATAGACTAAATATCGAAAAGCTTGAAAGTGTAATTATATATTGGGTGTGACAACATGTTCTAATCAATTTTCATAACTCCAGGAAACTTTCCAATAGGTCTATCTAGTCGAGCATCAATTTTAGGCGTTTCTGTTGGAAATCATCATTGTCATGTTTGTTGTTGGTAGTCCTTTAATGACTACCAGATTTTGATGTTATTAGAGTTGGTTTATAACGCTTCCTCCTCATCTTTCACATTGAATGTTATCGTTAACAAAACGTTTTTCCTTGACATTTAGAAATATGAAAATCATTCATTCTGTATACGTTTCAGAAATATGTGACACATGATGATGCGTTATTTTAACTTAATTTTACTATAAAAAATTTAACCAATCAAATCAATCATTTAGATCATCGATGAATGCTCTAAATTCACAGCAAGCTTGTGTGTAATTATTATCATTAATTTCTCAAACTACTCAAACCAGATTACCAATCTGGTTTGAGCAACCAGATCGTCATGCATTTTAAAAATTTCAAAAAGTGAATACTAACAAAAATACTCATGTTGACATATAGGGTGATTATTTTAGTGAGTCTGAACTTTAAATTCAAATGAGGCAACAATCAAATTAGATGCTTTGCAACTATTTATTTTAAGTGAAATAACATTCAATAGCATTAATGTTTGAAAACAATTTCGGACAAGTGTCTGCTGCGGCTACTTTTGACAAAGCGCATTCTGTCAATCCAATTTTTGACCACTTTTTCAAGCAATTTGGGTTTTATGTCTGCAATTGTCCGAATTATGTTGGCTTCCTAGTCGTCAATAGTTGCTGGTTTATAAGCATGGACCAAAGATTTTACATAACCACAAAGAAAATAATCTAAAGACGTTAAATTACATGACCTTGGTAGCTAATTAACAGGTCCGTTTCCCGAAATAATTTTCTCACAGAATTGTTCCCTCAATAAATCGATTGTTTCGTTGGCTGTATGATATGTGGAGCCGTTCTGTTGGAACCACATCTCCTCAAGATCAATAATATTTAAATTCGGCACTAAGTAACCCACTTAGTCCAATAACAAAGCTCAACTTCCTGCGAACGGCCACGAATTGACAAATTTGGATCTTCACCAACAGTGGCAATATTTTTTTTGGAACGCACAGTTTTTGTCTTGCTTTTGTGTTAATATCGAGCAACGTAAAATGCGTTCGGAATTAGTCGATAATTCTGCGAATACATCACGAAGTTCAAATTTACGAATTGCTCTATAAGTTTGGCATAATGATTTGCCAAACTATTGAGACACACATTTACAGACTTGCGCGCAAACTCACAGTTCATTTGACAGCATCCCCTATCGGAAATTTGGACAAACTAAAAAAAATCACCCTTTGTTTTATGCACCATATATTTAATTAGCTTATTTTTACAAACATCAACTAGTAAACAAGAAAACATTATGGTTCTTAAATAGCTTCCTTCACGGATCTAACTGTACTTCCCTTGGTTGCTCATCAGCCATCTCTCACCCGGAGCGAACTACTAGCAGATGCAATTTACCTAACTTTTCTTTACAGGTCGAAATGAGCGAACTTACGCTCTGTTGGCTATTGTAATTGCTCTCAGAGACCCGTCTATGGAGGTACTGTTAACAATTTGGTGGCAGTGGAAAAAATTGATAGAGTATTCTCGTGAAATATGTATGAAAAATTCGGTCTTCAAATTGAGACTTCATTTCCAAAGTTATCATGCAAAATCATTAACAAAAACTGAATGAAGACGTTTAATGTTTTCGGGCAACTCGGAGGTTGAATTGAAGCGCTGTTCGTGGGGGTTGGTACTAGGATGATGAGAGACGTGGTTTGCGTACTGCATTTTAACAGGCAATAATATAAAATCAGACAACAAGTTGCCCCTTAGTCAATCCCGTTCGAATTTGGGTAAGGCCGGATACCTTCTGAGAGGTATTCTCCGTTGGTCACTCGCCAGTCAGTGGGCTTATCAAGCGATTTATGGTTAAGCACAAGGCCAAGGGTTGATAACCCGAGGGGAGAACTGACCGGGTTTTCGGTAGCTGATGACCGGAACCCGCGTTAAGCTGTAGGTCCAATCGCTAATAGCCTTAGTTACTGAAACGTCTCTAATCCTAAATCCTTACTTTTTTGCGTTTAATGTATTATTATAAAGTTAAACTATATTGAAAATCGTGGCAACAAAATGTTCAGGTGACAGTAATTTTTTTCGCAAGATCCAGTTTTTTTATAAAGCAACCAAATGGTTTTCAAAAATTAAAATTTTGGCTTATTAAACTTATGTTTGATCTAGATTTCTTTGAACCACCTCTTCCGAAAGTTCCTGATATTCCAAGAAAAAAATTCCACGTTGTTAACACGTCATGATTCACTAGGAAGGACTAGATTCATCGCGATGACGGAATTTTCTAAGCTTCTCGGTATTTTGAACTTCCGGAAAGTTCTGTCAAAGTTCTTCGTTGAAGATAATCCTCTCGTACACAAAATACCGGACCTTCTACCCTAGCTGCGGGTTAAAAATCAGCCCACATATTGAGTCTACTAGAAATCCCCTAACCCTTTAATCCCCCTCCTGTTTCGGGAATCTATTCCTTTAATATATGTAAGGGCGAAAGAGTCAACTTGGCTAAAGACATTAGAAACTAGAGGCATTATAGTTCGCATTTTTTAGGTAAATTTGTTAAAAAATAATAAACCTTAATTATAAATTATAATGTGAAACATATTCTCGAAATAATTGTAATTAGGGAAATTTAGTTTAACAATAATTCAATGATAAAAATTATAATTAAATAGCTATTAAATAATTTGTCTTTAAAAGTATGTGGCGGGGAGTCTTGATAATGGATCATGTTCAGTGTTCTTTATTATCATTTTAGACACTCAAAAAAACACACGCTCAACGCTCAAAAAAAATGGGTATGGCTCTATTTTAATGGAAATAATGGTTCCTTTTGTTGACAAGAGATGTTAAAGAGCAGTCTTAATTTTTCTAAATCATCTGTATATATTTCATGCTATTTCAATCACCCGCCACGATATACCCATTTAAGTAACAGTAGTTTGTATACCTCGGTCGAAAAATTAATATTTTTAAATGTTTCAAATAAAAAACGCTCCCATTATTTCAAATTAAAATCGCTTACGGAGAAAATACGCTTGCTTATAAACAAACACTTTTTAAAGTTTTTGAGTACATAAAGAGTAACATCCATGATCCAGAAGAGGTAGAGAGGAAGTCGATCATGATAAAGAATCAAACCAATCGGATTGAATCGAGAAAATGTGGGAAATGTGTGACCGAAAAATTGCCTGATTTCGTAAAAAATTGATAAAATCTCCTATAAGATTCATAGAAATAGAACTTCAATTACCCAAGACAATAATTCATCGCATTTCAACAGCTAGCTATTATTGCACGATAATACAATTTCTGATCGTTATATAGTAGATATATTTATTCGATTTGACTCTGCAATTTTTTCCCATTCCCTAAGCTGCATTTGGAGCTTAGTTTTGAATCAATTAAATATATTCAACGGTCAACGACGAGTTATTTCAATACCATTTCAATCAGCGATAAAAAAACTATTTGACTTACTTCTTGAATGCGCAAATTATTGAATTTCTGCTGAGGGATAATATAATTATTTTAATCCAGATTTCATAACTGATACGTGTAACCACAAGTAATGTCGTTTTTTGATACTGTACAAAATGTTACTTTATCTTAAAGTTAATATAGTTTTAATCTACAATTTAATCTACATTGTTATTGGCAATCTTCATCCATCTCTCTGACAAAATTTCTATCCCCTTATCATAAAATGATGGTGAATTTAAAGTAAAATATTCTTCCAGTGTATTTTGATAATTATCGCAGTAGGATTTTTTTCCACGAAGAAAATATTCCATGGATCTGAAAAAATGGTAATTTGACGCTGCAGCATCAGGAGAATACGGTGTTTGAGAATATACATTCTAGACTAATTTTTTGATTTTTCTTTGGTGATGCTGGCACTATGAGGTCCTGCATTTCTTCGATTAATTAGTCTTGGACGTTTCTGAATCAAAGCCACCTTTAGTCTAACGCAGTAACACTTTTTAAGGTGAAAACCTGATTTTTGAGTAGGAAAGAGTGGTTGTTCTGGTGTTACTCATTGTTTTAAATGGATTACTGTATATAATCTACTTTACATTTCCAGTAATTTCAGTAATCAGTTTCAGTCAATAACAGATCTCTATTAAACTCAAAGGTCATCTAGATCTTCTACCGTTCAAAAGCTTTAAATCATCACCATTTTTTTTTAACCAAGACTGACATATTCTGCTATTCAGGACACCGGGATAAACAATATTAATGGAATTGGTAGCATTATTATGCTTTCGAAACTCATTAAGCATCAAACATCTAATATGGAACACTATGCCACTTATTTGAACTTATCCAATATTTTTGTTTTTAAGCCATTTCGGATATTTTTAGAAATGGAATATTTATCTTTCCATTCTTCTGAACCATATTCTACGTATACAGCTATTACCGAAATATACTTTCAAGAATATTTTTTAAAAGGACTAATTAAAGTCAATTTAAATTAATAATTAATTATGATATTAAATAAATTATAATCCGAAACGCTTGCTTCAACTACAATGTAATAATAGAGAAAATTAATGATCAATTAAAAATATTTTATAAGTAATAAAGTGACATTTCTAACAGATATCTTTTATTAGAATACTTTTTGAAGCGAACTGTTTTAATCAGTCCCACCCTTTTTGATTTAAGTGATATAATTTAATTTTTCACTTTTACTTGAAAATTTTGATATGCTGCAACAACAGTCCATCAACTGCGAAAATTAATTTGACTTTTTAATTTCCTCGCTGTAAAAGTGAAGAAATAAGCTTAAAACAATTTTGAAAACACGTGGCAGATAAAAACTTTTAATATATTTTATTCGATAAAGCAAAGCCTACTCTTTTCAAATGATTTCAAGAGTTTAATCTTCGCCATTTTCTTTAATAATTTTTTTAATTTCAATTATTGTCAATTTGTTTTCTGCTACATTCGAAGAAGAAAACAAAAAAGGTTTTTTTCGTGTATAGAGGCAAAGAGAAAATATTATGAATCAAAAAATTATTTAAATTTTATTTAAAAGCGAAGCAGAGTTCTGTCTACTTGGTCGTACTCGCGATTCATCGATTTCGCGTTTCATCTGAAGAAAAAGGCTGCTGAAGCTACTGAAATGATTTGTGATGCATATGGAAAGGATATATGAATAAGGTTATTTCAAAATTATCTCAATGCCTGTTTTTGGATGTGCTCAAAAGAGGGCAACATAGGAACTGCAAGCATTGCTAGATAAAAATATCGTACGAACTATTCGAAGACAATTATTACAGACTATGGATTCGTTTCTGTATGGCAAGAAATCATGGGTTGACCCTAGTCAACCTTCGGCATCAACGCCATACCACGCTAAAATCTATTGGAATTGGAAATGTGTGATTTGTTATGAGGTGTTACAGTTAGGTGAAATAATTACGGCTGAGCGATGCGTTAACTGAAAGGGGTTATCGGGAGATCCTGCTTTGTGGCAATGTATGACCACATGTTGCGAAATAGACTCAGAACTCTATCTTTGCATCAGTTTGAAAATTTGTATTGCACATGGCATATAATTTATATATGGTGCCTTTTCCTTTACCATCTAGTTGTACGTTACCATCAGTCGCTGCAACATCGCAAGGCTGATACACCGTGCAACTTGAATATATATATATATATATATATATATATATATATATATATATATATATATATATATATATATATATTATTAGGTGCGTATAGACCCGGTTGGATCACGCAAAGCATCCTGACTCATTTCTTCTTTCTAATCCTCCACACCTCTCTCATCCTTTCTCCGTGGATTCTCCTTTCTCTCCTCCGTCCACTTTGTTCCTGATCTCATCGAAACTTCGCTCTCTGATGCAACGTTCCACATATGTATTTTGTATCTGAACGTTGTTCCATCCTCAATCTCTGTCGGACCCATTTGTGCCTTTCCCAGATCAGTTCTGACTTGTGCGATCCATGGTACTGTTGACTTGACTTCTTTTATGAACGTAAGAATTCTGTTGGTGACTCTACTGATATGTCCATAGAATTTCAACCTTCTTTTTCTTAGGTCCGCCGCTACGTTGGTCATTCTCTCTGTCCTATATATATATATATATATATATATATATATATATATATATATATATATATATATATATATATATATATATATATATATTTAGAATCAATCAGTTAACAGTATCAAGGTGACTACGTTAACTTGGAATGGTTAGCAAGGCCGATATATGGATGCCGTATAAGCTAATGGAGAGAATAAAAAAAACAATTTTTTCCTAACGAATCTATGGTAACCCGCAATGAAATCGATCAATTTTTAAAGCGAATGGTTATATATGATGAAAAATGGATTGCATGTATATAATAATTTTAAGCGAAAGAATCATGAGGTGAGTGCGGAAATGCTCCTTCAACAAGCGCAAAGTCAGTTTACATTGGAAGAAGGTTATGATATGTACTTGATGAGATGGAAAGGAGATATGATTGTCCTTTATTATGAGTTGTTGCTTGAAAACTCGACAAATAAATCCAAAAAACACTGTTCAATACTATGTCGACTCCGACTTCCATTTATTTAGATCGCTTCAAGACAAATTGGATGATAAAAACTTTACTTCCTTGGAAGGCTTGAAAAATCATCTGGATCAATTCTATAGCTAGATACTTCAGAACTTCTGTGAGTGCGGGATTATGCAGCTACCAAAAAGATGGAGAAAGGTCATCAAACCAACTGCACATAAAAGGTGATATTTTTACTGTGTCCGAACTTCCGATAGGGGTTGCTGTTAAACGAACTGTGAGTTTACGCGCAGGTTTGTAAATCTTAGCCTCAATAGTCTGGCAAATCATCATGCATCAGAGCAAAATTTGCATATTATCTATATATATATATATATATATATATATATATATATATATATATATATATATATATATATATAGTTTGCAAACTTATAGTGCACTTCGTGAATTTGAACTTCAATGAACAGTGACGGCTCGTGGGATTTTAAAGTGGGAGAAGAAAAAGCTGCTGCTGAAGATTTTTATGCTTTTCTCTTGCTCCTTGTTACTTTTTTGCTATTGAAACCCTATACTGGAGGTGAACCAGGAGAACATTAAAATTTTGTATTGTTACTACTTACAAGGACATTGGAGGATGGGTTGTTACTACTAAAAAAATGAATAAGTAGGTA
Source organism: Cosmopolites sordidus (assembly GCA_031761425.1). Taxonomy (NCBI): domain Eukaryota; kingdom Metazoa; phylum Arthropoda; class Insecta; order Coleoptera; family Curculionidae; genus Cosmopolites; species Cosmopolites sordidus. Next base: position 226,301 of record JARFXV010001901.1, on the reverse strand, counting down.
CTTACCGTTTTCCGGAGAGTAAACCATTCAAACAGTTTATTGTAACTGCAAATCAATAGAGAAAATTCGAAACAGTTCATGAGAAGTTCGAAAAGTTAAAAAAAAATATTAAAGTTTTATGATAAAAAAGGGTTATTGTACACATTTTTGTCGGTGAATGACACCTCGCTAATATTAACGAGATCATTATTAACTATTTTAAATCAGACACCTTAATGCTTGCAATTAAAAGTTAATTCTTTTTATTTAAAAAGTACTACTCAATGTGCACACACGTAGCAAATCCTAAATCAAAACAAGTATTCGCGAGGCGATCGAAATACGCGACGCGAGACATATCAAACACTCCGTACTCATCAAATCAGCGTTTAAAACTAATTATCGATGCGCTCGGTCGCAGTGAATCTACGTCCAAATCGCATGTTTTAGAAAGCAGTTAAACCCCCGAATCCTGGCAACCAAGAAAACATGTAACGTCAACGACGAGATAAGTTGACGTAGCATACGGTCGCTGGAGGTAAACGTCCGACCAACGATGTAAAAATTGTGGCGAGAGGATGGAATATTTATCCGCATTATTTCGTGTGATGGGTCGACAGACGTTCTTCCACATTTGGGGATTATAATTTTAAATAATATCTTAAAATGAGTTAAACGCAAGAAACTGAACGGAAACAAATATGAAGTTTTGCCCTGAAAATTGTTTACTGTGATAAATGCTGGAGGGGCGGCGCCCCAACGCCCTCCCTCTCGAGCCGCCACTGTCGATGTATTATCAACAAATTCCAAACGCATTTTACGCTGCTCGATATTAAAACAAAAACAAGATAAAAAACTATGCGTTCCGAAGAAAATATCGCCACTGTTGCTGGCAGTGTTGATCCAAAATCCAAAATTATTAAATTATTGATTGATTTGTCCGTTACTTTGTGATAGTTCATTTTTTAAAAAGGAATAAAACAATTTTTTACTTCTGATAGACAACAAAGTAAAATGTGATAGATAACAAAGTAAAAAATTGTTTTATTCCTTTTCTAAAATTATTAATTCGTTGTCGTTCGAGGGAAGTTGGGCTTTGTTATTCGATTACGTGGATTATTTCATTCCGAATTTGAATCGTATTGACATGAAGGAGATGTGGTTCCAACAGGACGGCTCCACATTTTATACAGCCAACGCAACAATCGATTTATTAAGGGAACAATTCGGTGAGAAAATTATTTTAAGGAACGGACCTATTGATCGGCCACCTTCTTTGAGATTATGTTAATTCTTTGGCCTATGCCGATAAACCAGCAACTATTGACCACTTGGAAGCCAACATAACTCGGACAATTGCGGACATAGGAACCCAATTGCTTGAAAAAGTGGTCGGAAATTTGATTAACAGAATGCGCTTTATGACAAGAAGTAGCCGCGATGGACATTTGTCCGAAATTGTTTTTAACATCTCAAAACGAATTGATCGAATTATCCTAGAATGTGTCTAAACTTATCACTAAATCAGATAGAGTTACCTTCCAGGTCCCATTAATTTCTAGCTGAGCATTATCCTAAATGATGCATTATATGGTGGGCTGTACAAGACAGTATCCAACAAGACCGTTAAGCCCGCATTCCCATGGCAAGTAAAAGTTAATCAATAGCCGTATTTGTAGCTCCAACAAAAGTACCACTCACTTGCCGGGTATTTTGACGTGTTTTTCGTGCAGCAAAAAAAGTTTAAGATGCAATTCGTTACGTCCTTCGGTACTTCTAGGATAACCACAAGCTCGTACACTTGGATTATTCTGATATTATCTGAAACTATCTTATCAATTAATTAAAGCATTAATTTTACCTATGCCTTCATAACATGAATTATGTTAATAATTGTTATTAAATGTTAACAAGAATTAATAAATGTTTATAGCAACTAAATAAAAAGGTTAAATGTTTATAAATTGGCTTTGGTTCTAGCGATTAAGGAACAGTAAGGAACAGGAAAGTCAACAGACATTGCGGTTACTTCACCCATTCAATACGATGACAATATTGCCCTTCATCATCACTTGACAGACCGTTTTTTGGAAACCTCTTCTTCTGACTTTTCGTGTTTTCTGCTTTAATGGTTCAGTAATAAACCAATAAACTAATTATTAAATGTATATTTGATTCTAATCCATCAAAAAATGCGATGACGGGAAAATCCATCGGCGCGCATGATGTTTCTTGTGTTGTCTACCTCTCAGGTAGACTCTTAAGTTTTAGTAATTGTTTTCTATATAAAATCACCTTCCTTTTTAAATTTCAACTTAGTACGTACTTTTAAGTAATAAGTACTTTTTAAAAAAACTATAGTAATTTTTGCAAGTAAAGATGAAGTTCCAGAATAACAATAATAAATTACAAATAATTATTGATTTTTTCAAAACACAATTACAATCATAAAAACGTACCTATGCAACAATATTCTAGAGAAAAAACTGTTTAATATAAAAAAATACATAATATATAAAATACAAAGCTTTATAAAAAATTATGCCAATTTAAAAAAATATATATAGATATATGTATTTTTATATTTTTTGATACTCCTGTTATTAGGGAATCGCGAAAACGCTGCATTCGTGGGGTACGCATCACCAAAATGTAATGTCTCGTTCGTTATTTTATTTCTCAAGCACTCCATGCACCGCCTTTGCTCTGCCTTGCCTTTTTTCACGAGTCATCCATAGATATTTTTGTTGAGAAATGGAAAGTTCTCAACAAACTGAAATATTTTATTTACTTCTGACAAAATGTATTCTGTCAATCCAATTTCCGACTACTTTTAGGTGGCAACAAGTAATTAGGTTTTATGTTCACAATTATCCGAATTATGTTGGCTTCCAAGGTGGCAATAGTTGCTGGCTTATCGACATAGACTAAAGATTTAACATAACCCCAAAGAAAATAATCTAAAGGCGTTAAATCACATGACCTTTAACAGGTCCGTTCCACACACATGCAGTATTCCGAATGTAAAGGGTCCACAAATAAGAATGATAGAACTTCAAAATTAAATAAAAACACACATTTTTTGCTTAAAATCAGTTCCGATATCGGCCAAATGGCCACAACGACTATTTTTGCAGACACGAATCCGCTCGCGCCAATTTTCGATGACCTTGGTGCACATTTCTGGGTATGGCTTGACGAATGTTAGTTTCCAAGTCGCCAATAATCGTGCGTTTACTGCTATAAACCTGTGTTTTCACATGTCCCCAGAGAAAATAATCTAAAGGAGTTAAATCGCATGATTTCGGTGGCCAAGCTATGCGGCCATTTCATGAATTAATGAGTTGCCGAACTTGGCTTGCAATGAATCCATGTTGACTTGGGAAATATGTGGTAATGCGCCATCCTGTTGAAAATAAAGGTCGATTCCATCAAATTCCGGGAAAAATAAATCTTCCAACATTGCCTTGTAGTGCTCGGTATTGATGGTAACAGTGGTTCCTTCCTCATTTTTAAAGAAATAATGACCGATAACTCATCCATGCCAAAATCCACACCAAACTGTGATCTTTTGCGGATGCAAAGGACTTTCATATATCACGTATGGATTAGATTCGCAACAATACCAACAATTTTGTTTATTAACGAAGCCATTGAGCCAGAAATGAGCCTTATCGGCGAAGATGATTTTGCGATGAAATTCATTGTCGGGTTAATTTCGAGGGCCCAATCGGCAAATTCACGACGAATACGATGGTTGGTTTCAATTCTTGTGCTAGTACCATCTTATATGGATGCAAGCCTAAGTCCAACCTCAACATTCGCTAGGTTATCATTGGCAAGAGGCTTAACTCTTGCGAGCGGCGAGCAACCGAGACATTGTCATTTTCGGTTACACGGCTTGTGTTTTTGCTTGAACAGCATCAATGTTCTTAACATTTCTAGCTTTTTTGCCGTACAGATACCACACTACCGTGGAGAGTAAACTCGCTTTTAAATTTTCTAATAATACGATCAATAGCCTGTTCAGAAGGATCACCACGACGAATAACACACCGGGTCTGAATTGTTCGTTGAGTAGCACGAGGACCGCGAATTTGTGTGATAAAACTGGACAATTTCCAAACGTTTTTCTAACATGAAACGAACCATGACTTAATTGCAAACCCTTCAGAAATCAACTGACATGATATGTCAAAAAGTGGTAGACAAAGATGGCCGCCATGAGCTGTCAAAGTTCCATTATTCCTAATGGCAAACCTTTTACATCGTGATGAAATAGGTTAATGATGGAGATCTCCGGGTCATATATAAAATAATAAATGTTATATAAATGTGTTATATAAATGTCATATATAAAATAATAAATATTAAATGTTAACCATAGTGAAAAGACCACATTCTATGCACAAAAGAGTAAACAACGAAGCTGAAGTTGATGATACCATACCATGACCATAAAAATAACTGATATAGTTCTGCATCAAAAGGTCACTACCAAAAAAATAACATAAATCTTTTCTGATAGAATATGAATTTATTTTATAACGCTTACTATTTTATTGAGGAAAGCAAATTTGTAGTAAATAATTTGAGAATATCGATAAAAATAGTATGACAGCGAGATCAGCGACGTAAGCATAATTTTCAATATTACACCGCGATATTCAGTTCCATTCCGTTTTCCTAATTGAGTCTCTTTCATCTGCTGACTAAAGAGGATTTTCTTTTTGTTTCTATACCCACCGAAATCATTTTTCTTATTCGACAAAGCATAAAACAAACCGACAATAACTTCGATTATGAATCTGATAAAAAAGAATTGAAGAGATAAAAATCCTAAAACATATTTAAAAAGAGAACGTTTTGTTTTATTCAAGAAAAGCTATTAAAAGTTCTTATCGCCACGTGTTTTCAAAATTATTTAAAGTTTATTTCCTTCATTTTTAATCATTAAAAAGTATAATTTAATTTCAATTTTGAAGAAAATAAATAAGACTGTTATTAAAAAGATATTAAGTGAAAAACGAAGCATTATAAGTATTTTACGTTAAATGTTGAAAGATTTTAGTATAAATTGGAGATATTGCTAATTATCATTAGCAATATTATCATTATCATAATGACGTGCATTATTATGTGTGCACGATCATGTGTGTATTACACAGATCGACATGATTTTTGTAACACTGTAACATTGATGGGAATGCTCTTTTTACGTTTCATTTAGGTAGTTATTAAAACACCTTTTCACATAAATGACCTAGCACGTCCCATTTTCAAATACCTGCTTCTCCTTTATATCATGGGACATTGAAATAGTTTGTACCTGACTTTGGACTGGACAATGTAGGAGTTAACACAAAACCGTATAGAGAGTATTTCCACAGTATTTTACGAACCTTTAAAGACAGTCTTATTATTTTCTACATATTTACTTTGTTTCTGTCTCATTTACAGTACAGTCAAGTGTTTAAGTCGATTTTATATAAAATGGCAAGTTCTAGTCTTCGATTTTACAAAAGTATTGTTATATATGCGGACGGTTTATTTTAAAGTCACAAGTTAGATCTACATCCAAGTACCTAAAAGTATCCAAGTCCTAAAAGAAATATTTCCTCAGTTAAGTGATGAAAAACTAAAAGAAGGATATATCAATAAATATGTTTTCTTTTAGTTTGGTTGGTTCAATGAACCTCAAATAGGGAAGCTTTTAGGTATTTTCAGTTTTAAAGAAAAATTAAATGAAAAGGAATTGGCATCTTGGAAGTATTTTGTAACTGTAGTGAAAGGATTTCTGCACAATAACAAAGATGAAAACTAAAAACCTCATAGATGAACTCTATAAAGCCTATGAAATACTAGGATGTCGCTTGTCCTTAAAAATTCATTTTTTACATTCACAATAGAATTTTTTTCGGAAAATTTGGGTGCAGTAAGCGACGAACAAGGAGAGAGATTTCACTAGGTCATCAGTACGATGGAAGCAAGATACCAGGGACGCTGGAACCTATCTATGTTTGGCGACTACTGGTTTTTAAAAAGAGATGATGCTAAACAAACAAACAAATAATCCTCAGTAATGTCTTTGCGTACATTTAATACGTTTAATATAAATACACGTTTCATATAAATATTAGATTGAAGAAAATATGTCGTCTCCTTTTTTTTTTGGACCACCAACCTCCTGCAACTAAAATACTGTACAAGGACTACAAAATACTTCACATACATCTATCTTCATCAATGTTATCTCAAAAAAGTCTAAATTTGTTGACCTGTGTTATCGATTGACCTTGGAAACCAAATTAAGGAAATAATCTTTAATTGGAAATATCCAATTTAGGTGATTCCTAAGTTGAGACTTTTTTTAACAGCGTATGAGTTTTATATGCTATAAAATAATAAAAAAATCATATCTAAAATTAGGCGGCTACAGCCTTTAATGAATTTAAAAAAATTCAAGCCCGACTCTTAAAATAATTTAAACAAACTTAATCGATAGCCCGCAAATTCAAATCGAACAGAAAAAAAATGCATGTTTATCTGTTTGTTTTTTTTGTGAATCATGCATTCTTTTTATTTTCTTATCGTGCATTTTATTGTTAGTTTTAAAGTGGATTTCTAACGTGATTTTTTGGAAGATAAAATGGCCCACGTGTATGAAAGTAGTAAATTAGTTGACATGTTGTTAATTTTTGGAGAATGCCTTCAAAATGCCAAGGCTGCATTTCAGCTATACGCTGATCGTTGTCCTTTTTGGGTTCACCTATTACCGAAATCATTTATTCGGGTTGTGCAAAGATCCATAGATACTGGTGATTTGAAACGTGCAACTGAAAACGTGCAAACGTAAATATTGTCGAGGAACATCCAACAACAAGTACTCGAAAAATATCATGGCAAGTTGAATTGAGCCAAAAAAAGATTTAACAAAATTGCGGTAAAATATGTTGTATCCATTTCATGTGCAATGAGTAAGCTACAAACCACCCTAACAGAGTTCAATTCTGCGAGTGGTTCTTACACTAATATGAGACGAATCAAAATTTTACCAGAAACATTTTGGTTATAGACGAGGCTTTATTTACCCCAAATGGAATTCATAATTCCAACAGAACTCATTTTTGGTCATTTTTTAATCTTCATCGTTCTAAGCAAACAAATTTTCACATAGTGCTTTTAAAATAGAATATATGTTTCTACTATTATTGAATACCAACCATAGTGAAAAGACCACATTCTATGAACAAAAGTGTAAACAACGAAGCTGAAGTTGATGATACCATACCATGACCATAAAAATAACTGATAAGTTCATCTTCCCGCTCTTCTAGAAAATGTGCCTTTGAATGCCAGGCATAACACGTGGTTCTTACGTGTTATGTGGGAGTTCTTTGATGTGGGATAACTTTTCTTAATAAGTGGGTAGATCGTGGAGGGCTAGTTGCTTGGCCGCCTAAGTCACCAGATGTTAACCCATGAGATTTTGTATTGGATTCTATCAAAAGCATAGTTTTCAAAACGCCAGTATTAACTGGCATATTAACTTTGTATTAATAAGGGAAGAACTTATTGATCGCATAGAACAGGCTTGTGGGACTGTTAGGGGAAGATCATTATCACTATTAAGCGCATGTACCGACTCTTGGGTACATCGCGCCCAACTTTGTGTTGAACGGATCGGCGACCACTTTGAACCTTTTCTTTAAGTACAAAGCGCAGGACCGGAATTAATGTTGTTTTGGAAATTAATATGGTAAGTTTTTTGTCTTTCATTTTTTTGAAAAATGGTATTAGAAAAAATTGTTTATTTTATCGAGTTTTATACGGTGTTAAAATGCGCTCAACTTTGTGTTGAACGCATCGGCAACAACTTTAAACCTTTTCTTTAAGTACTAGGCGCAGGACTGGAATTAATGTTCTTTTCGAAATTAATATGGTAAGTTTTTATCTTTCAGTTTTTTGAAAAATGGTATTAGAAAAAAATGTTTATTTATCGAGTGTTATATGCTGTTAAAACAATCTCAACTTAGGAATCACTCTGCATATTGCGCTGATTAATTGCGCTAAATTATTTAAGTATTATTAAACTGAAAATATGTTTCCCAAAATATCCAACACTTTTTTAGTATACATAACATACGCTGCTGAACTGTTAATGATTTTATAGTTACGTGTGCTCTACAAAATCACCAGAGCATCACATCCGGAAAAAGTGTACAATGCTGAACTAATATTTTTCGAACACGTGCAATGCCAAGTATATACGAGGGTGGAGTAAAAAGTCAGATACTTATTAAATGAGAGAAATTAGATAGTTTTTAATCGAAAACCGTATTATTTTATTATTTTTAATTTATTTAAGAAATTGATCAACGGATATATACCCAGAAGCAATTCTTCAGTATACAACACCAATATTCAGAGTCACGGACTCTAGTTTCTAGAACAAACACTTGTCACCATATATTTAAGCGATGTAAATTTGAAGATCTACTTACTAAAGAGCTGTCTAATAAGAGCGTCATAACTTTATAAGACATAATGAACGAATAATGATATTATGTTTTCGCAATAATGTCGTTTCAAATGTTCCTCAAGGCTTCGTCTGGTGAAATGCATTCTGAAGATCCAATTTTCGATTACTCTTTTACACATCGCGTTGTATATTTTCAATGGTGGCCTGATATTTAAGGTCAAGAATTGTTCGGGGTTTATTACTGTAAACCACAGATTTTATATAACTCTACAGAAAATAATCCAAAGGCATGAGATCGCCTGATATTGGTTGCCAGTTGACATTATCATTTCACGAATTAACGCGTTCAGGAAACATTTCTTGTAATAAATGATTGCCTGGCGACGATTGACAAATCACACCATTTTGTTAAAAGAAAAAATTGTTTATATCTGCATTTAGTAATTCGGGCAGATATATTCTGTTATCCATCATCGTCTTCAAAAAAATTCGGCCCTATAATTCCTTCACCTCATTCATTCGGATCATACTAAACAGTGAATTTCAGAGGATGATGAGGTAAATGCTGAATAACTTGAGGATTTTATCGGCTCAAGTCTTGTAGTTATGTTTGTTCATAAACCCATTTTATCAGAAAAGATTATTTTTTCCCAAGTGAAGGTCGCCTTCCAACTTTGAATTTCTACGCGCTGTTTAATCGTGTATCTTTTCCTAGCGATTTGGCGCAATGTACTGAACACAGCAGTTTATGAGTGACATTTACATTTTAAGCAGTGTTGTCGCTATTAGGTTACAAAGTTCTGACACTCCTATTGGAAAACTCTTTAGATTACACGAATGGATCAACGGATGTATACCCAGAAACAATTGTTCAATATACAACTCCAATATCTTTCTTGCAACATCAACTGTTGACATTTACGTCTTGTATGCAAAAGCTATTGAAGATAAAACTTGGCTTGCAACCTTTATTGAAAAACCATGGATTCCAAAGTTTGCAAAATACGTAGTAAACATTTAAGGCACTGGACGAATGGAAAAGAAGTCAATTGAAGTTTGGTGTACCTAAGATTTGAATGAAACCAAAAAATCAGTACTATGACTGTTTAGTAGTAAAGACAGTACTGCTTAGTCAAGGTACATAGTATTAACCGAAAAAAAATGACTTATCCCGATCTGGTATCTGCTAAAAGATCTTTTTTTTTATTTATAAGACGTCCTTGTTCTAACATTTCGCTTGTAATAGTGAAGAAAATGATAATTTTGAAGCTACGTCATCAAAACCCCTACTTTTTATTCAAGACGCTTTAAATGACCTTACCAGAGATCTCGATCTTTCAAAAGAAAAAAGAGAAATGTGGCATAGAGACTTCAAAGAGAGGAATTTACTTTCTCTAGGTACAAACATTACATGTTATCGTACTCGAAAAAAAGAACTACTTCCGCTTTTTTGCTCAGAAAATGATGTTGTTTTTTGTAATAATATCGGTGGTCTTTTGTCAAAAATCGGTGTTTTGTTGCCATTGCTCATTCCACTAAATTAAAGGAGGAGTATGAAACAATATATCTTTTATTGGTAAAACTTACTAAGTACCATGATCATGAGAGGCTTATATGAGTTGATTTAAAAATGGTAAACTTTTTATTGGGTCAAAAAAGCGGATAAGGATTGGATAAGTATGATTCCTGCTTTAATTATATATCGAGGATATTTCCAGGTTCGAGCAAGAATAAAGACTAGCATTTTTGACGGACTGCAAATTAGGTTTTTGATGAAAGATGTATAATCAGTAGCCTGTTTTCTTTTCGTCAATATTGTAAAAAAAATTCTAGGGAATTATAACTCCGAAAATTATCGCAAATTGGTGTAAAACATGCTGACAAATTTCAGAAAGCTACCTTCATAATTATTTTGAGAAATTTCCGGACAACCTTGGCTTTTACAGTGAGGAACAAGGAGAGTGATTTCATCAAAACCTAAAAAATATCGAAGAAACGTACCAGGGTCGACGGGATGAACAAATGATGGGTCATAACTGCTGGAGTATCATGCGTGGAAAGAACTCATTCGAAGAAATCACGAAAATGAAGCTTTCTCCATGTTCAATGATGTAAGAAAAAGAAAAAAACAAATGAAATATTCGTATTTTTTTTTCGACACCTATTATATCTAGAAAACTACATGTACATTTCAGAAAATATATATCCCGTTAGAACCAGCATCACGAGCATATTCAAAAACAGTTTTAATCTTTTCGGCACCAAATAGACTGTAGGCATGTGTTATAAAATTATTGAAGTGTTAATTAAGTTTAACCAAGAAAACACTAGTAAAATGTTAATTATATAATTTACTAAATAAAGGAAGGTATCTATTTCCCACACGTCAATACTACTTTTGGTTATACCATTTGATGAATGTGCTTTGGGATACATCGTAATAAACTATTACAAAAAGATAAAAAAATAACTAATTAAATTAATTAAAAATAATTATCAAATTAAATAACTTAAAACACAAATTGTAATATTAATCATTCATCATAACCTATTGAACTCCATGCAATTTTAAAGTTTCTCATATGAGCGCACAGCAGACAAAAAAAAAGATTAAACAAACATTTTATTTTGTTTTAAATAAAAATATAAATGAATTTGCAGTTGCGATGTAACAATATTTTATAAAATTATGCAATGAGTTTGATTTCTCTCTTGAATTGTTAATCAAAGACTGAGCATTCTTAACTTTCAGTTCCTGCAACAGAACGTGGTAATAAATTAAGCTGTTATCGAATAGATGTTAGAATTTATGTTTGTTTTTGAACGATGCAATTTCATTCCGCCAATTTTAGTATTGCAAATACCAACGCAGTTACCACCTGCTGAGCTACGCCGGCAAACAATGGTACCAGCTTTATAACCTATCTAAACAAACAAATTGACCTGTTAAGGTATTGCTTTTATTGCTATTTCTATAGGGCAAAGACGGAAGATGCCATGGACCTCCCAACAAAAGTAGTTTATTTTGTTTGGCTTCGGAGGCGTATTCAGTCGAAAGCCTCGAGGTGCGATGTGTTATATCGGGTCAAATCTGAAAGTATATTGAATTCATTATTTCTTTTTTAAAAATAATTTTTAAATATTTATTACGCTTTTGATACCTAGTTTGATGTCCTTTTGCCACAATTTTTAGATTTTAATAACATCTATATTACACTTTTAAATATTTTATGACATCATAGAGAACGATTATTTCCATACAATAATTATGGCATTGATCTTGGTCACTTCTCTTTAATTAAAATTTTTCTATGTGGCAATAGATTGTATTTTGAATATCTCGTTTATTTTATTGAAAGAAAATTACAAACAGTATTTTTAATTCACGCCCTTTACAGTGAGCATTCCCTTGATTTGCTGAATGTTACTGTTCTATGTAACATATCGGTCAATACGTCCCGGGTGTGATTACCAGTGATCTATCGTGATATCTATCGTATCGTGAGATCTATCGTGATATGATCTATCGTGATATCGTATCCTTTACCAGTGATCTATCGTGCCAAACTTCAAACGTCATGTGTTAAAATTTTATGACAATCTGTCTGTTAGTTTCTGAGTTGTGGTTTAAATGATGATACTTTTGTTATTTTCAAAACAATTTAAAAACATAATTTCGGGTGTTGATTAAGCATTGCTTTTTGACGAAGAAAAATATTGTTGAAGCAAAACAATAGCTTGATAAGTATTACCCGGACTCTGTCCCAGGAAAATCTACCATAATTGATTGGTATGCTGAATTCAAATGTCACCATATAAGAACCGATGATGCTGAACGGTCTGGACGTCCAAATTAGGTGGTTACACCAGACAACTTCAGAAAAATTCACAAAATTGTTTTGCATAACCATAAAGTAAAGCTTTAAAAAATAGCTGATATCATGAAGATATCGAAAGTAAGCGTTTACATCATTTTGCATGAACATTTGGGTATGCCTAAATTGCTATTGAAATGGGTAGGTACTGCGTTTGCTCACAGCGGACCAAAAACAATAACGTATTGATGATTCTGAGCAATGTTTGGAGCTGTTTAAGCAAAATTTAAAGGATTTTTTCGTGCGATATGTGACAATGCATGACACGTGGATCCATCATTATACTCCGGGGTCAAATAGGCAGTCAGTTGAGTGGACAGCCGTCCAAAGCGACCAAAAACACAATCTCAGCAGACCGTAACCTTCCCAATAACAATCCTAATTTTGGGATGCACAAGGAATATTGTTCATCGATTATCTCAAGAAAGATAAAATTATCAATAGCGAATATTACATAGCGTTATTGGTGCGTTTGTAGGGCGATATCGCAAAAAAGGTTCCAAATGAACAAAAAAGTTTTGTTTTACTAAGACAATGAATGCACCATATCATAAATCGTTGGCAATGATTGCTAAATTACATGAATTACACTTCGAATTGCTCCCTCATGCACCGTATTCTGTAGATCTGCCCCCCAGCGACTATGCCCTGTTTTCAGACCTCAGAAAAATGCTCCCTGGAAAGAAATTTCGTCAATGAAGAGGAAATTGCCGAAGCTGAAGGATATTTTGAAGTCAAAGAAAAATATATAATAGGTATAGAAATGTTAGAAGATCGTTGAAATGATTGTATTGCTCTTTAAGGTGAATATATTCAAGAATATAGTCGACATTTGCTGAAAACGTGTGTTTTATTTGTTAAACCGGGGACTTACTGACCGATGTGTTAAATTAAAGCATCCTGCTGTTTATCTGGATATGCTTCTAATGTACTAGTTCTAAGTACTCGAGAGCTCATTCCACTCAACTTGAAAGAATTCGCGCAACTATTGTTAACTCATTAGACTATTAGGAAATATATCAAACTTTTGGCCCATTATACCCCTGACAAGATCTGGTGGCGAGAAGTCCGGATACAAGACTGGTAATATAACGCCCGCAGCAAGGGGATGGACATTGTTTCCTTGAATATGAGGTAATTTAGCCGTAGAAAGTATAGTCATTTTTACTTTTTGTGCAACGGCATTAAAGTACTTTAACAATTTAAATAGTCTTGAAAGCATACTGTAGGAGTTTTGCATACAAGTTTGAGTTTTTCATCAATCGTTTGGTAACAGCTCTCTCCGTTAACACTTAACAAAAAACCAATAAGTAAAAAAATGTTGAGTTGACATTCATTGACATGTCTATAAAGTCAAATGCGTGTTTTGTTTCATTAAATGATTAGTTGATTCCCTATTGGAAACCTTTTAACACTATCATATAATCCGATGTCTGTAGTATAATAATAAAGTTAATCTCCAACTTAACTAGTGAAATATGTAAAAATACCATCCCTGTCTTTACATTTCGTGTAGTTTTATCATTTTCAAAACAATCAACCCACAATATTAACAGTTGTTGGCATTCATCATTAGTCTTCTCTTATAATCTAAATAAATAATCTAATCTAATAAATCTAATAAATAATCTAAATAATTTGGAAAGTTCGTAGGGATTTTCAATTCGTTGCTCTTTTAATGCTTATAAACCATCTATACTGGACTAGTAATGTTTATTTACATACTATTAAATCATGTGATGATCTTCGCGTTGATTTGCTTTCACTTAGTACAGTTAATTCAAATTGAAAATGTCGTTCGATAATTTGCATAAGTTAAATAATGGCAAATCGACTATTTTTGATCATCTGAAATATGATGATCATCTGCCGATACGATGTGTGAGTCCCTCACACATCGTATTCATCGTTCACTTAGTGAACGAAATCTGTTGAATCGGATCTCGAAAAAAACGCATAGGCTTCCAACTCCATTTTTGAAGCGGATGGTAACTGGTAATGAAAAGTGGATTGTATACAATAACATGAAACGAGAAAAATCTTGGAGGTTGTCAGAGGTTTTAAATATGGCGAAAACGACCGTTATGCGAAGAAATTGGCAATTGCGTCACCAAATTTGCATTTCGTACAATTGGAAGGATCCCATATACTTTGAACTTCTTCCACGCAACCAAACTATCAACAGCGACCTTTACTGCTCATAATTAGATCGGCTGAAGACAGCAATTGAAGAGAACTGTCTAGAATTCGCAAAAAAGAGGAAATGCGCCTTGTTTCATCATGACAATGCACAACCAACGTTATAATCAGAACCCCGCAAAAACTATTGAGCTTCAATTGGGATATCTTGCCCCATCCACCTTAATCACGGACATCGCGCCCACGGACCACCAACTATTTCGCTTCCTCCCAAATTGTTTAAATGGGAAATCTTTTAAAACGAAAGAATGGGTGAAAAACAACCTGTTGACATTTTTGTTCATTAAAAATGCATTGGCAATGCAATCTACGGAGTATGTACAATATAATCATGCTATTTTGTAGAAGGTCTTTCTCAACCTCTGTTATGCGTTCTCGACCTTTCATTCCTTGCAACAGATCTTTCAAATTAAGCGTTTTTTTTTTAATTCTTGAATAAAATACAGATGACATTGTGACTTTGCCTAGGTCTAGTATCATTTCAGAAGTGTAATGTATAACATTTATAAAAATGGAGTCGTACACAATACAACAACGCAGCAAAATTGTTGAATTATTTCATGAAAATGGGTGTTTAGTGAAAAATGTCTTAAGATTATTACGTGATATTTTATGGCTTGCATAGTCCTACATCTGAAACAACTATCAATGGAATTGTTCAAAAATTTCAAGAAAGTGGCTCGGTGGAAGATAAAATAGGAGCAGTATATAGTCGTAGTTTTCGTTTATAAGAGTATATTGATTTGAAATTATTGATTGATTTGTCCGTTACTTAGTGATACTTCATTTTTTAAAAAGGAATAAAACAATTTTTTACTTTGTTATCTATCACTTTTATTGTTGTGAAAGTCGATATATATATATATATATATATATATATATATATATATATATATATATATATATATATATATATATATATATAGCAAAGTTCAAAGGAGTCAATGCACTTGATGTCTTGTTTTTTAATGGTGCATGTCTCAGAGGGATATAGTAATAATGAAAAAGCTTAGGTTTTTACTATCTGCTTCTTTGTGTTCTGTTTTATGTCCCTATCTTTCCAGATCTTCGGCAAATTCCGCATTGTATTTCTTGCCATTTTCCTTCCTTCCATCTTCATCTGATCTCATGACTATTACTGCATTCGTTCGATATTAAAGCCCCAAGATAGAAGTATTGGCTCACTACCTTGAATTCCATATTTGGTTTATGTTGGGCAAGTTATTGTTTTGACGATCGATAATCTCGACCTCAATAATTACCAGTATTCATTTGAAAACCGTCCGAAGTACTATCCAAAACCATTATGAACAAATAAGTAAGGTGAATAGAAATTCAAAATCCTAATTTTCTTTCTACTGAAACATTGTTTTATCATCTTTAAACAAACGAGTTAAATATTCCTCGTCATTCATCATCAGTCTTCTAAATATCCTGTATCCTATATGTATCTCTAAATATCCTGTATAAAATATACATCATCCAATATTCAGTCCTTGATATACCGTGTATGTTGTATTTCTACAAGTTGTTCCTATTTGTTGGTTTCGCTTTTTCATTTACCCGTTAATATCTTCATGATGTATCTTCTTGCTATGGCGCTACAGCCCATCGGGGAGCCTTGATCTCCTTCAATCATCGCTTCTATTCGAATCCATCTCCAACAGCTCCTTACCAGTTTTTGACGTGGCATATTTTCATACATTATTCCTACACCGTGTCTTTGTTCAGATTTCTCTCTATCTCTTACAGCCTATTCGTCTCTCCACGATTCTGCTTCGTAATTATCATTCATGCATTCTCGGTACATGTCCCGCCCATTTGAGTGACACTGACCCTCACATACCATGCAATATCCAGATCTTTGTGTAATTGCTTGATTCCGAAGTTATACCTGATCCTTCAACTTGACCATTATCATTCACATCACCAAACATTCTTGGAATGCTCCTCTTTCAAATACTGCAAACATCTCATGAGGGGCCACACCTCGCAGCCATCAGTGACTACTGGCCGAATCAGGGATTTGTAGATCTTAACTTTCCTGTTCCTTTATATAAGATCTTAGGACAGGTGGATGATTAAGTAGTTTTGTTACCCGTCATAACACGATTTCTGATATATCTCTTTGATTTTATTGTTTTGATCTACTTTGTTTCCCAGATAAGTATGGTAAATGCCTTCACAACGTCTATTCAATGTTTATTTCAATATCATATTTTTTGTCTTGGTCCTAACTATTTTGTTGGTAACGGTAATACATACACATAACATGTAATACATACAACCTACAATATGGAGTATTTTACGAAAGGATTTAGCTCTGAATGCATATAAGATTCATATAACACAGCAACTAAAACGTCGTGCATTTGTCAATTGGACCAAAGAACAAACAGATGATTTTTCTCAAAAAAACATTTTTTCAGATGAAGCACATTTTAAAGTTGGTTGCTATGTTAATAAAGAAAATTGCCGCATTTGGAGTGGGGAAAATCCACGACTGATTCATAAGAAACCTTTACATCCTAAACAAGTCACAGTTTAGTATGCATTATGGTCAGGAGGTGTAACTGGGCCGTATTTCTGAATGCTGCTGGTGAATCTGCAATTGTGAATGGTGTTCAATATCGTGAGATGATAACTGGATTTTTGTGGGCTGAATAGATCTGGAGGAAATATGGTTCCAACAGAATGGCCAGGTCTATAAGAACAACCCACAATCGATTCATGAACTAAAGAATGAAATTATTCAAGTCTTTGGTGAGTGGTATAGATTTTTTTCAGGTCAGAAATTTTTAGTAACTATCTGATCTTCTTATTTGTTGATATCATAATTTTGATATCATAAAAAATTGGTATGGGTATATTAACGAGATCTCGAATTTTATCTGGGAGGATTGAACTAAACAGCTTCAACTGCTATTAATTATGCCCTTGAAAGAATGTATTTCCCAGAGTTTTCTTTTAGAACTCTCAGAGTTTTTCTTTAAACGTATTATTTTAATTTCCGCAATGTTTGGATTTTTTTTAAATTTATGTTCTGTAATTTTTTCTTGTTGATCTGTTTTGACGTTGATCTATTTAAATACTAACCGCCATGTGTATAAAAGAGCATATCTTTTTCATATAATTAACTTGGTGTTTTTATTAGTACTGCTAATATTGCAAATTAATTGCAGTTAAGTTTAGTATTCTTCTCACTAATTTTTGTTACAAAGTAAAATTAGTCTTAGACGCTTTAAGCGTTCGTGATATTAAACTAAATTCAAGACACGTAGCGTACATATACGTTGATATACATACATGTCAAAATAATTTTACTATGAAGTTTAGTATAAAGTGCTTACTTGTTTAATACAAATATATCATGCGCTTTAGGAAAACACGAACGATTTATATGCTAGCACGTTAGTTCAAATGTCAAAAGAAATGTTGGTTACAGTGATTTGATGACACTGACTTATTTTCTAAAAGAGAAAATAATAGCACTATCATTTTTGAGGATGCTGAAGAGACTGGAGATTCTGCAACTGCAAACAGTTACAACACAAATTAAACAACTAGATTTGCAACATGTAGTTCTAAATATTCAGAGACGTTCAAAGAGAGTTAATTTTTTAATTTGATGATATTATCTTATTATCAAAATACTCGATTTGCATGTTAATGAATTAAGGACAATTGGAAAGATAAATATTAATCTTTGGGAAGGCATACTTGTGGCATTACTTTAATAAACACACCAAAAATGGAAACTTCGATATCGGTCTTAACATTAACAAATACCACAAGAAACCAAGAAACTCGAAAACCCAGATCAAGGTTGAAGTGGAGGTGAACTGGCGACGTTGAAAGAATTACGGATAGTAAAAGGATAAAGAACGCTGCTCGGAAGTTATATAGACAAGACCCCCAGAAACGATAATAAGTTAGTTTTTGGAGCTGTATGGGCCTTAGGGTAATGAGAGGAAAGTTCACAATACATTAAACTAAATAATGACATAGTACCTATCTGGTACTAACATTCGGTATTAACGTGGTACTTGGTAGAAACAAGAATGAGACAAAATATATGTATTACCGTTACTAACAAAAAAGTTAGGACCAAGACAAAAAATATGATATTGAAATAAACATTGAATAGAAGTTGTGAAGGCATTTACCATACTTATCTGGGAAACAAAGTAGATCAAAACAATAAAATCAAAGAGATATATCAGAAATCGTGTCATCAGGAGCATTCCAAGAATGTTTGGTGATGTGAATGATAATGGTCAAGTTGAAGGATCTGGTATAAGTTCGGAATCAAGCAATTACACAAAGATCTGGATATTGCATGGTATGTGAGGGTCAGTGTCACTCAAATGGGCGGGACATGTACCGAGAATGCATGAATGATAATTACGAAGCAGAATCGTGGAGAGACGAATAGGTTGTAACAGATAGAGAGAAATCTGAACAAAGACACGGTGTAGGAATAATGTATGAAAAGATGCCACGTCAAAAACTGGTAAGGAGCTGTTGGAGATGGATTCGAATAGAAGCGAAGATTGAAGGAGATCAAGGCTCCCCGATGGGCTGTAGCACCATAGCAAGAAGATACATCATGAAGATATTAACGGGTAAATGAAAAAGCGAATCCAACAAATAGGAACAACTTGTAGAAATACAAGATACACGGTATATCAAGGACTGAATATTGGATAATGTGTATTTTATACATGATATTTAGAGATACATATATGATACAGGATATTTAGAAGACTGATGATGAATGACGAGGAATATTTAACTCGTTTGTTTAAAGATGATAAAACAATGTTTCAGTAGAAAGAAAATTAGGATTTTGAATTTATATTGACCTTACTTATTTGTTCATAATGGTTTTGGATAGTACTTCGGACGGTTTTCAAATGAATACTGGTAATTATTGAGGTCGAGATTATCGATCGTCAAAACAATAACATGCCCAACATAAACCAAATATGGAATTCAAGGTAGCGAGCCAATACTTCTATCTTGGGGCTTTAATATCGAACGAACGCAGTAATAGTCATGAGATCAGATGAAGATGGAAGGAAGGAAAATGGCAAGAAATACAATGCGGAATTTGCCGAAGATCTGGAAAGATAGGGACATAAAACAGAACACAAAGAAGCAGATAGTAAAAACCTAAGCTTTTTCATTATTACTATATCCCTCTGAGACATGCACCATTAAAAAACAAGACCTCAAGTGCATTGACTCCTTTGAACTTTGCTGCTGGAGACGGGTCCTTTGCATTTCGTGGATTGCCAGACGAACAAACGCATCCGTTATTCAAGAAATAGGCGAACCCGTAAGGCTATCTCAATTCTTTGGCCACGTTAAATGCTGGGATGGCAATTACTTGGAAAGACTGGTGGTGCAGAGACAGGTGGAGGGTTCTAGATTACGCAGTAGACCTCGAAAAACTATTGGATAATTCACTTGAGGTGTCAGTGTTGTATTGTCCGAAATGCTGTGAACTGAAAAAATTTTGGCTGTCGTTTCGAGATTTAGCTTTTCTTTTATTTAACGTATTTTTGTTATTAACATTAAACGGCTAATCCACATTAAATTAATTATACAGTGAACTGAGTTCGAATGTACAAATAGAGAATAGAATGTACAGGTAGAGAACCTCGTTAATGTCATTTTTACCATTTATGTAGATGCGTTTGAGATATAACTATAATTTATTGATCAAATTCGCATAATATTATAGTGCTATAACACACTTCCAAAGGGGATTATAAAATATCGGACTTCCTTACTTTGATTAGTGCATATACATCTTACATATACATCTTATGGGAAAGACAAAACGTTCTTTAAAAGAGTGAAGTGAGTGAATTAAACAAATAATTTATCTAATCGTGGTACATCTGCTTTGTTGGTTATTTGTTGTTTTTTGTTATTTAAATTCGAATTTTAAAGTTGCGTTGCTTATTATAAACTATGTATTTATATCTATATTAATAAAATAAATATTGTTAGATTGAAACCAAAACAAAAATTTGTCCGTAAAACTGATTTTAATTATTTAATAACATTCAATAGGAGGTATATATACGTGGTGTGACTATTAAATCACGAGACTTCCGCTGTGAAACATTTTATTTTGATTTCATACATATTTATTTTTATCACATTCAATATACATCCCTCCTCTATCCCTACAACGCTCCATGCGAATCTTCCATTGTTCGAAACAGTGCTGGAAGTCTTCTTCTGTCAGCTCCTTCAGAACGCGTGCCGGTTTCTCTTTCACTGGCGCTTCGTTTCAGAATAAGTAAAAAACCACGATTCGTCACATGTTATTATCGTTTCCAATAAGTTTGAGTCATTTTAAATAGCATTCAGAGTATCAATACAAACATTTTTGCGAGCTTCTTGTTGTTTAAACATGAGAATTTTAGGCACCATTTGACACATACTTTTTGCATGTTGAAATTGTTATGTAAAATTTGTCGTACCCATTATTTGTCAATTCCTGCAGTTTCAGCAATTGCATGAATGCTTAGCCGACCATCAGATCGAACCAGATTAGCGATTTTTTCGATATTGTCATCCGGTTTTCACGTGAAAGAGCAACTCGGGCATGGATTATCTTCAACTTCTTCTCAGTTATCTTGAAAACGGGATATACACATTACTTGATCGCGATAAATATTCATTGCCATATACTTCTTTTAATAAATTATAAGTTTCAGTAGCGGTTTTTTGAAGTGCCAAACAAAATTTCACAACAATTCGT
Organism: Cosmopolites sordidus; assembly: GCA_031761425.1. Taxonomy (NCBI): domain Eukaryota; kingdom Metazoa; phylum Arthropoda; class Insecta; order Coleoptera; family Curculionidae; genus Cosmopolites; species Cosmopolites sordidus. The sequence goes on along the minus strand of JARFXV010001901.1, from coordinate 204,985 downwards.
TGCTCTATTGTTACACGTGACATTTTTCCGGCGAAACAAAAAAACAACTCTAATGCGAACGAAGGTTACGGTTATACCGATTTGTTTATAGAAGCGAGAGGTGCTGCATTCGAAAGATAGGGCTTCAGGCTAAACAGCTCTTGGTCGCTGACGTTTTGCGCACGCGTATTTCTTCTGTAGCAGCGTCAGTCTCGATATTTAATAGCCACACCTCGTATCGTAAATATTTATAAAGCTGGTTATTGTCAGCATTAAAATCGAATTACAGTTTGATAAAATTACTTTAATTTGATTTTAATGGCTATTATTTATAATTTCAGATGAACTACGAACACAATCACAGTTTAGTGTCAGTTATCATTAGGTATTTGGTTGACAGATAATTTTGTACGGATTAGTTTCGGGTGGAAGTTAATTTCGATTCGTTTAGTTTAGTCGGTCATATTATACAATTTGATTTCGCATTCGAGGGGTTAGGTTCTATATCAAGCTGAAAATATATCGAGTTCCTAAAATTTTCGCCATTTTTTTATTAAAAAATTTTATTGAAAAAAGTAACAATTATAACAACAAATTATTCAATGATATATCCTACGTTATTGTTCACGAGCTGCTCCCACCTTCCGACCAATTTATTATTGCTATTTCACCAGAAATCACCACGCCTGGACTCGAAGAAGTTGTTAAACCAGTTTATGAGGTCCTCATCGTTGGCGAAGGTTACGCCCCTTATTTGGTTGGATAGCGAGCGAAAGAGATGATAATTGGTTGACGCAAGATCTGGAGAGTACAGCGAATCCGGAAGAACTTCCCATTTGAGATTATTCAGGGCCTCACGATGTTTGCTGTATAATTGTCGAGGAACAAAATGACTTGGCCTTGTTGATCGGGTCATTTCAGTTGAATAACCTTATTAACACGGTGCAGCTGGGGGAAGTAGGGAAGTAGCATTCATTGTCGACCGTCTTGTGCTTTTCCAGTATTTCCCAGTACACAAGAGCCTCCCAGTTCTACCAAGCGCAGATCACGGACTACTTGAGATGGTTATTTTGCTTAACTCTTGGCTTTGGCGTCTCTCCTGTGGCCACCCACTCCTTCCTTTACTCCATATTCTCTATTGATGTAGAGACACCATTTCTCATCTCCCGTGACGATTCTGTGTACAAATTGTTGCTTATGGTCGCGTATTGCTCGATGTTGGGCGAGATGTTGAGCAGCTTTGTTGCAACGATTTTTCATGTTGTCGTCGGTTAGTTTGAGTGGCACTCAAGCTCCGAGGTTTTGAGTAAATCCCATAGATTGAAGATGTTGGGAAATTGTCGCAAGGCCGAAGTCTATCTTGTCAGCCAATTCTCGGCTTGTTTGACGGCCGTCTTCCTTAACAATCGGATGCACGACGGTGGTCTGTCAATCCAGGCAAAATACATAAAGTGTTGTAAATTTCCAGATAAATTATGTTAAATATTGCCCTTTTAGGTACCTTTCAGATTATTTACCCCCTACTTTTTGTCTTACAAAAGTGATTAATATTTTTCTATAAAACGATGTAATCTGTGCTTTTGTCCTGATAGATCACCGTCGTTACAATGTGTAATATTATTTGTGATGCGATAAGAGGTTCCATTTAGGAAGTATTTGGTAAATTAAACTTTACCGACTACCGGTAGTGCTACGATAACTAATATAACTAAATAAACATTTAGTTTTGTTTTTCAACAGTTTTCATTTGCTAGGAACTATCCGCGAAGGGAAAGAGGTAAGAACTCCCATTGATTCTTGGAATCTTTTGTTTAGTGATGTAATTGATCTAGTAGTAAAATACATAAATATCTATATAACGGAAATATCAGAACGTTATAAGGATAAACGTGATGCAAAAATTATTACTATCTCGGAAACGAGAGCATCCATTGGTTTACTCTATTTAGCTGGACTGCATCATGGATAAAAAAAAAAATAAGACTTCTGGTGCCAAGAAAGAAACCAGAAGTCACCACCAGAAGTCTTAAGGTGCCAAGGAAGTGAACTGTTTATTGCAACCGTGGCCCAAAGACGGTTTAGATTTTTATTGAGGGTCATACTCTTTGATGGCAAAAGAAATTGAACTGAAAGATCTGAAATCGATAAGTTAGCACCTGTAAGAGAAATTTTTGTAAAGTTAAATTAGAATTTTGAGAAAGAATTTGGAGCTTGACCCTCATTGAAATGCTTTTTACATTTCGAGGCAGATGCAGTTTCCGAATGTACATTCCGAACAAGCACAAAAAGTTTGGAATTGAAGTTTTCGCCCCTGTGGATTCTTGAAGTTTTACACAAGGAAATATATACTGGCGTACTACCGGATGGACTATATAACTTAAACAACTCCACGAAAGTAGTTACCTTAAAAATGTGCCAACATTTTTCTGGGACAGGACGAAATATAACAATGGATCGTTGGTTTACTGGTGTTAGTGTTGTTAGTAAACTTGATATAGAAGATAGGTTTACTGTAGTCGGAACAATCAAAATCAATAAGCGGGAAATATTGACAAGAATTTTGACTGATTTAAAGGACAGACCTATTGATTCTTCCATTTTTGGAAGAAAATGAAGATAGTTTCATATGTATCACGAAAAGCAAAAAAACGTTTTATTGTTGTCACCCCTTCATCACATTGATGCAGCAGACGATGAAAGTAGCAAACCAAAAATTAATTTGTATTTTACAATACAATGAAATGTGGAGTGGACAATGTGGACCAAATGGCACCAACTTACAATGTTCCCAGAAATACAAAACGTTGGCCCTTAGTAACTTTTTTTGGAATGCTAAAAATTGCATCCATCAACGCTTTTATAATTTTAAGACGCAGTTATCCTACTTCTTATATTTGTAAGGAACGACGACTGTTTATAAAAACTCAGAGAAAAGAACTAGTAAAAGACCACAAGTCTTCCAGGATAAATGCTTCAGGACTGCACACGTACATTCGCGACACCGCTGCGATATATACTGAAACCAGAAGGCAAGATGAACCTGATCCTCCTCCAAATAAGAGGGATCATTGTAAATATTGTAAAAAATGTAAAACACGCTATTTTTGTAAATTTTGCAAATGCATGGAGCACATTTTAGCCTGCTGTAGGGAATGTGTGCACCAACAAGCGAATAGTTAAGGTTAAAGTTTAGGTTACTCCAATTTCTGCAAGGAAATTTTTTAAAGATACTTATTTGCATTTTTTGTTAGTTTCAGGTTATTTATTTCAGAATGGATTGTTTATGTTTTATATTTTGCGGTTTTTGTACCTATTTCAATCTGTTTAAACAAACTGTTTAAAATTAGACTTTTTTTAAATTTTCATATTACAATAAAATAATGCAAAATAAAATTTTTCTATATAATAAAGAAACGATAAAACAAATGTAAGAAATAAGTAAAAAAAAAATGCCAAATTTAATAATAAAAGCAAAAAAGCACTTCGTCAAATTTGGTTCTAATAAACCACTGTCGTGTACTCTTTTAAATAGGGTGTGCATCATAGGGTTAAAAAGCGTTTAAGATGGTTTTTGCCGACTTTGGATTGTCGATGAGAGTGGGTTGTGCCATCCAGGTTGAAGGTACCATTTTTGACCACGACAGAAGGAGATATATAGCAAGTGTCGAAAATTACGTTTTTTTTCCTGCCTGGAATTTCCATTTGAAAAGCCGAAAATTAATTGAAATTAAGTTTTTCAGAAAAACGATGCCAATGGTTTTGTAAAGTAATAAAAGGACTTTCGAAAGCATATATATATATATATATATATATATATATATATATATATATATATATATATATATATATATATATATATATATATATATATATATTATACTTGGCAAACAAAATAAAAACGGACGGAAAACAAACGAATTACAAAACGGGAACTTATGGAACAACCAAATATTTACTGTATAGTATATATCTATATAATACACTGTACGTACAACACTTATTGCATGTTCACCTTTATGTTTTTGCATGGGATTGTAAAATATGTGGCATAGTAAAAGGTTTTAAAAAAATATTTTGCTTTTATCATGCTATGGTTCTATTAAAATCGTAAAAGCGCGATGAGTTTGTGAGAATCAGAGTTATGCATAAGTACGAGGTTGTGGTAGTCCTCGAAGTATCCAAAGGCGGAAAGAACAAGGATGGAATTGTAAACTAAATATCCAGCAAGTGCGTGATGTTTTTATTGCATTTACAGGTAGGACTGTTTCGAGGATACACTGTACATGGTCTGTCACTCGAAGCATTACCAACTTCACGCTGCTGTTGCTAACGAACAGCTGATCACAGGGTTCTCAAAAATAGAGACTTTAGTTTATAATATTGTTTACAAGTGTATATATCGTGCTACGTCGTAATTGAAAAGAAATATTCGTAATGCAATTTAAATATAATACTGTGATTCAGATTGGTCTATAAGGGCACGTGACACGTGCCCCACAATTTTTTAGGTGGGGTGAGGGGGTGTTGTAAGTTAAAAAATAAAATGAAAATTTGATGTCTGACAGTTATACTGGAATTTCTCTAGGAAAATCGCCACTTCCTATTTTTTGTGAGCTACAGCATTTCCGTGTTAATAAAATGTTTGTGTATCGAACCATTAAACGTTACAATGATACTGGTAGCATCGCAAAACGCCATGGAGGTGGTCATAAGAAATTCGCAACATCACCAGAAATGGTTCGAAAGGTAAGGGCACGAATTGAAAGAAATCCAGGTCAGAATGCAGCAAAATCGGTTAAACATCTGAACGTGACACAAGCGTACGCTGCATTCCGAAATATGAGCTTAAGTTGAAGCCTTACAATATACAAAAAGTGTACGATTTAACACCGGCACAAGAGGCAACAAGACTTTAACGATCAAAGACATTGAAAAGCATACAGGCAAGTTTGGTATTTTCTGATGAGAAAATTTTCTCACTAATTCAGCAATGCGTAAACAAACAAAACGACCGTGTGTGGTTGAAGGGCAAGTCCAGAGTCAATTTTGACAACCGAGTTGCTATGCGTAAACAAGCGTCTGTTTCTTTGATGGTTTGGGCTGCTGTAACTGCAAATTGTTACTCTCCGCTGGTTTTCATCGATCAGGGCGTTAAGCTTAACCAGCAAGTGTACGAAACACACGAACAAGCACAACGAAAGGTGTTACACGCTGCGTTGATCATTGTCTAAAAATATTCATAATTGACAAAACTACATCATTTTTAATTGGTAACATTTCGAGTGAAATACCCTGTAACTAGATATTTACTTGCGATGAAGATGCGTGTTTATGGCTTTTATTGGATGCTTCATCATATAGCGCACTGCTTCCTTTTGCATAGTTGTTTTTCGAATTTATTTTGCATACTAAATACATTATACTTCATATGCCACTATAAAACTCAACGCATTTTATTTGCCAACTAATAAACAATAACATTTCATGGAAATAATTACGTACATAATACAGAAAAAAATTAAAGCAGTCTTACTTTAATAGGACCTTCTTTATATTAAGACTCATGTTTGTATAGTATAATCTATATTATGTTACTTCCTCATATAACGCAAAAGTAACATTCTTAGAATCTTTTCATGGTTTTTCATAAGGTTTGTTATTACCTAATTTTAGTAATTATAATTAAACGCCTAATTTCGAACTTGAAATGAAACAAAGCAGTTTCGCGAATGCTGTTATTATTAATAAAAACATGTCTACAATATTCATGTTGCTTCAAATCTAATATACAAGGCAGATTCCTTTATTTTTTGCAATATAAAAATTCTCTGGGTGTCACAATTTTTCCAGGAAATAAGACCATATTTGATTCGTGAATATACAAATGCATTAAAAAACTGTGAAACTTTACCAGCTACAATCTCGATGTACATTTCCTAGTGCATCCTCTTTTCAATATCGAGCGCCAAAAACAGAATACTGTTGACGACCTCTATTTTCATATTTTCATAGTACACAGTAAAATTTATCAAGTTTCTGTTCCTGAATAAGAGACACTGTGTTCTTAATATATTTAATTTGAAGTTACTCCCACCTTAAAGACAATACATCCCTAATTGTACGCGTGAGTGTATCTAAATTATTAGGTGACCGTCTGTTCTTCATACCAGTCACATCTAGTATTTTGTTTGTGCGCAAAATATATAAAAAAGGACCAAAAATCGGTCATTTTAGAAACACCTTATTCCAAATTATCGCTTTTTTATAACATCATACTCCATAACCTGCTTAGTTCTATTCGATCTATGTTCCATATATCAGTATTAATAATAATATTACCTAATATTACCTATAATATCAAATGAATTTATTTGTTAATATAATGTTATAATAACAATTAAAAGCTTTGATAAGGTCTGAAGATAGTTTTAAGGTTTGTTTCTTATTATTTAGAGATTCTATAATAAGTGAGTTTTGTCTAAACATTTTATATTCACAGATCTTACTAATATTTAATCTCAATTATAAACTTCCATACTGTATATTCAACTGATTTAACTGATATTGTTTATGATAATGGTAATATTGTGCTCCTTGCCTTTCCAAAGAGTTTAAATGAGTAATTTGGTGTTTTATGTATAATTTGATTTATTTTTATGCATTTTTTTCTGCTTAATTCGAATTGAATCAGGTATACTCATAAGAAATGTTGTTTTTTGATATTAAATAAAATTATATTTTATTTAAGAATTAATACAGTTTTAATCACAATATAAAGTCCACAGTTATTAACAATCTTCGCCCACCTCTCTGACAAACTTTTAGTTTATTTTTGTAAAATGAGATGATTGACGTCAATTTTGATGTAAAATATTGTGCGAGTGCAGGATTAGGATTCAAAACCTGATACAGAAAACACTTTTTTAGGTTGAAGACCTAGTTTTGGAGTAGGCAAGCGGTGGCTCTCCAGGTGTGAACCATTGTTTTTTCTTATGTGGGTTGCTGCATAGAATCCACTTTTTGTCTCCGTAATAATTTTTGAAGGATCTCTGTCTAACCTGGATAAAACGACAGTATGTTAAATTTGTTTTGAACCGAAAGGTGCTGTGACACCTATATTTCTTCCTTCTCTTGTCACTGCACTTTGTTCAGCTGTTTAAAATACTGTTGTATTGTGGACCATGAAGTTTCTGGGCTTCCTGGCTAATTCTTGGATAGTTTGTTTGAGATCAGCTTCAATTTCAGCCAACAACAGATTATTATTAAAACTTATTTTGAACAAAAGCGCTGGCATGTTCTTTTTATCCAAGGCACCAGGATAAACAATAGTAATGGCATTGTTATGGTTTCGAAACTAATAAAACATCAAATGTGATTAATATGGAACATCTACATTCTCCATTCTTATAAGCGCTTTCATTCTTATTAGGGTTCATCCATTTTTTTTCAAAATATAACAGTTTTCACCTTCTTCTTCCTATGTTGCGACAGCCAATCATTGAGACTTGATCTCCTTTAATTTTCACCTCCAACCGTATCGATCATTAATAGCCCCTCTCCAAAGTTTGATGTTCAGTAGTCCTTCAGCATCTCTTCTTACATTATTCTGCCACCGTGTCTTTGGTCCACATTTTTATCTGTTATCGCTTATTCATTCTTCCATAATTCTCATTGGTATTCCGCTTTCTGGTATTTACACCACGTGTCCCGTCCATCTCAGTTGCTGAGCCCTCACGTCTTGAATTCGAAGTTATACCCGATCCTCCAATTTTCATCATCATTGACATCACCAAAAATGTTTCTAAGTACTCTTATTTCAAATACTGAGAGCATCTCTTCTGTTTTCATTATGAGGGTCCACGTTTCGCATCCATAAGTAACTACTCCAATACAGGGAGAAAGTAATTTTTTATCTTTTAAGAATTTTAATATAAACACATTTTTTCTAGAAAATAGGTTATGTTATATTAAATTAAATTATTGTCAGTAGGTGGTAATGCTTTTAAAAAGCTCTGTTACTTCTGGGTGATACCCCAATTAGTAGGGTGATACTAATGAGCATCTTATCTTATTCCTGGAAACACAAGGAATCATTCTAGTTCTTTGAGTACTGAGCAATTTTGAGCATCGACCTGGTGTCGAATTTTCTCGTGATTATGCGATATCTCGTTTGTCGAATTCCCCGGTAGAGTATGTTTTACCGGCCGGTCTACCCAGCGCCCGCAGACAATTCACGTCGTGACCGGCGTTGAAATGAAACCACGCAGTACCGCGGCCACATTTTACAGGTACTGCCGCGTTCCCTCACCCCACCGCCCCCTACCCATTACACAGGTTGCCGTCGACTCGCCGCCTCTGATCGCCCAGTACGAACTTAAGTCCGAGAGTCGCGTCACGGTTTCAACGGTTGTTTCACCAACAATTTTTGAATTTTTTTCAGTTTGCAACGGTCGTTTTGCGATGAAAATCGAGCGATAATCTTCTACCCGGGCTGGTGGTGAGTGAAACTGGTGAAAAATAGTGTTCTTTCAGTGATAAACCGTTTGGGAAAGTTTTGTACAAACCGAAGGATTTTGGAATGCAAAGGTTAGGCACGACTTTCATCGGACGCGAGACAACTGCTGCTCTTTAGGTAGATACTTTGGAACAGATTTTAGTTTGGTGTGAGGATTTTTAAGTTGTTCAGTCCTTTATGAAATTGTTTTCTAATGATGCTGTTTCGATTTATGTCGTTCTATTTCCGGTACCGGTATTTAATGAGATCTAACGGGTTATCAACACCACTGAAACGCTATAAGATTTTCTGCGAGAGTTTAATTAATTCTCTGTCGTTCGGTATCGAAATCAAGATTGAGGTCAACACAATCAGACGTTTACCAAAGAAAATATTAACTAACTGGCTATAAGTAGGCGTAAATTCACCGAAATATTTTACATTTTCTTTTTTAATAGACCTAAATATAAATTGTTTTGTTTGTACAACACTAAAGATATGAGATAATTGCATTATTGAAATTATTAATTAAGATTTAGATATGGATTAAGTATGGCTCCCACTAAACCCGAAACTTGTGTGGATAAACAACTTTATGTCGAGTGGATAAACAAATTTCTTTTAGTCTTTTCGGTATTTTTTATGATGTGAGTCCAATTAGATATTTACTGGATATTAATTAGTTCTATATTATTCTATGTACATATATAGGTTAATGCTAAAGGGAATGATAATTCGCGACTTTTGATAGGGATAATTTAAACGAAAAAGCTTCACTATGGATTATTTATATGACAATAATTTTACATAATTTAATTATCCGAGTATGCAAATATACCAATTAAATCATATATTAACGTAAACAATATATTTAATTCTGGCTGTACCTAAGCCACCCCTTTATAAAAGCAGTCTCGATAAAGGCAAAGTTTTTGTTTTAGTTCGAGTAAGATCTAATATTGGAACTTAACTATCTGGGCCTTAGTATATTGGTGTCAAAAACTGATTGCAATCTATTTTAATAACAGACAATACTAGATTAGAAATGACACCTAATTCATCAAAATTATAACCTGATTGTGTAAGTGTTTTATTATTGAGTCTATATCCTAGGCTAATTGAAAAGTTCGCGGAGCGAAAATAATAGTTTATAGTTGAACACTGACTATATTCTCCCGTATATTCTTCCTTAAGCTCAATACATTTTTTCCAGCGGTTTTGCAATTCATTTATTCCATCTCTGAAGTGATTTCCTGGAAGTCCTTAGAAATACTCATACTAGTGGTAAACTCAAGTCTCATTAATAGTTGCAAAACGACGTTTAAAATCTATTTTATTCTTTCGAAAAAGATCCAAATGTTCGTTAGAAAGTTTTTCTCGAAGTCGTTACGGCACCACATAGCTTTCTCAAGCCCAATATCTTTTTCAAAATATGAAACATCCATTCAATTGAAATATCCATGGCCTTAACAACTTCACTCAAAGTCAATTGTCTGCCATCCATAATCATATCATGTATTGAGTTAATTGTTTGTTCAGTAGTTGCACTTATTGGACGTCCAGAACGAGGATCATCATCCAGGCTTGTACCACCACGTTGAAACTCACCAGTCCACTTACCAAACATTGTTTTTGATGGAGCAGACTCCCCCTAATACATTTACCATTTTATTATGAATATCCATTGCCATTAAACCCTTTTTTACAAGTAATTTAATGACTGCACGATTTTAATTTTTTTCCATTTTACAAAATAACCTGATACGTTTACTTTAAGCGGCTATTTTTGTTCGAACGAATTGACAGATCGCCTTGTAACTTCACATATGTTCATATGAAGGATGAAATTTCAGAATATAATAGATTATTTAGTTTTTTTACTGCTCTGTAGGTATCGCTCTGCGAACTTTTCAATTATCCTAGCACTTAGACTATGTAAAACTTTTTTTGAAACGTATGATTATATAGATGATGTACAGATGTACAGCAGTTTTGATGATTGGAACATGACAGTAGGCAAGATTAATGAATATTTCGAAACGCACAAATGTCGTTTACGAATTATTATCTCTGATATAGTAGCCTTTGATTGACAAAAATAACTGGAGAGTTATCTGCATTTCCTGAAAAATGAATAAGATTGAAATGAGAGCTGTCTTCAAATATATTAGCAGAAAAGGTTTCTGGTCACAAGAAGTTGATGATTGTAAAACCGATCTTTTAGGTAAATCTACTCCTTCATATGAATAATGAAAAATGACATCTGACATCTGTTGACCGATGATCAGACATCTGTTGATTGAGGAAACATACATTTTTAGTCAATAATAGGCAATAAAGATGCCACAACAGTTGCACGCAACAATAAGCACGCTTTATAGCCGATATAAGGCGAAATTAAAGTGTATTTGGGGATTCCAGCTTTCGGACAAGAAGTTATCCGTTACAGAATCTCTACAAGTAATATGTATAATGACATATAACCGATAAATATTATGTGAGACATATAACGTTTCAATAATACCGGATACATAATAAATGGCAGAGCTTTGCTGAGAAGAGAATTGCTTTGAAACTTTTATACTGCCATTATTTACTTGCGATGACAGAATTGGTATACTTTTTTTTTGGGGCTATATTAAAGATGTTTATTCGAATAATTTCCAAACGATCTAGGAGGCAAATAAAACATCCACGTGTTACGGGTTAGATTTAGCGAATTATGAGAAAACGTGATTGAAAGTTATGATTAACGCGAAAAACGCGATTAACAAAAGGGTAACCTTTTGTAAGCCAGTAAGAAGTGGAAATTTCAGTGAGATTATTAAAACATAAATGCCAATTATTAAAATTTTAATGCACATTTAAAAAGTAGATACTTCCACAAACATTGTAAATAGAGATTGATTGAAAATTAAAAAAAAAACAACTTGTTAAATATTCTGTGCAAAGAGTTACTTTTATTTGCCCGCTGAGATAAGACGATGATAAATACTGACACAAAAATATTTGAACCTTCTTTGGCTACTGTCCAAGTTGTGGACTGATATAATCCACTTGTATATCAACTTAATATACTATAAAATATTATTTTGTAAGAGCTCTTCGAAATATATTTATACCATACCACAATTCGTAAATATCCATTAATATACAAAAAAATAGCGTATATAATATTGATTAATTTTCTGTTACTTCATCCAAGAGAAACATTGATAGACTTTTTATTAATCGATTTACGACCAAGTTATGAACAAATAATAAAAAACAATGTTTGCATTTTTATTTTAAATATAACATTTTGACATAGATTTTTGTGGTCAAAATATTTTATTATTAAAAATTGACACACATCAACTTTATCATATCAGGTTGTGAAATTTGAAGTTCTTTGCGCTCTTTTCGGTTGTCTTTTAGTTTTTGCTAAAAGTTGTTCAGAAAAATTATTACTAGCGGAGGTAACAATAGAATTGTCGTTCCATAGGAACTTTGCTTTATACCTTCGACTGCAAAATAATTTTCCGAGAGACTTTGTATTTTCTAAAGGGCTAAAAAAAATTTATCAAATTGTCTCTTATTATACATATTGCAAAATATTGCATTTCATATAATTTATCGAATAATGTATAGGATGAGAAATAGTTATCAAAAAAAAGTCCTGTGATTCAGTGGGTTTTCTAATGTTGTCAAAAGATCTTGAACTACTTGTCCTCCCAATCCATAGGGAGATTTTTCTTTCCCAGCATTTGCTCCCCCATGTGGTATAAACGTGTAGAGGTATCCGTCAGATGAGCATAGATCCCACAACTTGAATTCAAATCGGACGGGTTTTCCTTTTATAAACATTTTACAGGACTACCAAAATATGGTACCACTTGCTCGTCAATGACAAAGTTGTGCGAAAATATTCCAAATTGCTTGTTATAAATATTCATAGCATCAAAAAATGGCCGCAGTTTGGCAAATTTATCAGTTTTCTCTAGACTTGCGTTGTCTGACAAATGCAAGTTCTAAATTTGCTTCTACTATACATTTTCGTACAATGTCAACACCTTTGTTTTCGTCTTTGCTCTAATAAAGATCAGTTTGTGGTAAAACATAATAACTAGAAAGGATTAGAATACAAATAAAAATTTTCAGGTAATTTTTGTTGAAACTAAAATCTTTACTATTATTATCTCGAGAACATTTGAGAGAAAAGTCCACTATCATAGATAGAATTTCTACATCAAAAAATAAGAAAAATATTTCCAAAGATGTTTTTCCATTCAAAGAGTCTTTTCGTAAGGTTTGTAAGGTTTCACTTTCATTTGACACAGGCAAACGAATGTGCGATATTTCCATTATCTTCCACTATCTTCCACTTAGGATCTTTTGATTTTTGTACTCGCATTTGAGTATAATCGAATGTATGAATAATCGTCAATTCCAACATTTATTGCAAATGTACAAATGTCCGATAATATTTCATTCAATAGTTCGTCTTCATCAATATTCTCTTTATCAGTCAGTTCATCAACCTCTGACGGGATGTACATATCGTTCAATACACCTAGTTCTGAAAAAAACCACTCTAAACTGTACTATATCCATAGAATTAAAGTAGATCACTTACCATGATCTTCGAGTTTGGTTCATAATTTTCTCCATCGTCTCTTCCAGTTCTCTTTGCGTTAAAAACTTTCTTCCCGCCATTTCACTAAACAGTTTGCACTAAACACTATAAATTCCAACTAAAGTAGAACTGAGCAAAGAGGCGATACATTAAGGCAGAATCTAAGAAAAGTCTACTGTTGGTGCGCAATAGGTATAATTGATTGATAAATTGATGAACTTATGCCCTTCGTATGTTTACTTTTTTTCTGTGTATACGTACCACTATTATTTTTAGTCAAAGTTATTGTTACAGGAAAGTATCTGAGATATTTCAAGTATGCCAAATTACTTTAGAGTACTTTGGTAAAAATGTCAGATATATAAACACAAAAAATATGTAAGCAATAAATATTTTTTATTCCTCATTGTTTTTATCTCCGCTCTCTTAGTAAAAGTGATCATAATTTGATGTTTTAAAAAATATTTTCATAGGTATAGGTATGTAAAACATGGTTGGTAAATATTATTTTTTCGATGGAAAATTCGGCATATAGAAAATATTGCGACATATAACCTTAAAAATATATTTAGTAGGTAGTGTACACGTACCATTGGCCAAATATGGGTTAATGGGCATATTGTAATTCAAATATTGGCAGTAATTTTTACACACATTTTTGTGAAAATATAATAAAAATGGGGATTTTGGGTATTCATACTCACAAATCATTTTACTTGTTTCTGTAACATTGGTTGCTTTATTTAAGTTGTTTAAGACCTGTCAACATACCAAGAGTTATTTAGCGATTACAGCTTAAAGTAGGTTCTGGGCCACGGTTATCATCAATCGATTAACACTGGTCAGTATATCGGGCTATCAACAACTATTGGGTCGTGTTTAACCTTAAGTCTATCGAGAACCCCACCGAGTGGAGACGTACAATACCACTCAGTAGACATAGGGCATTACTCAATCTTGAAATGGCATGAAGAAGGGGCCATTATTTGTTGGATTTTTCATTCTTGTCTATTAAAATGCAGTACGTTAGTCTAGTCTCTCTTCGGGGGGCCACCCATCCAAATAATTAACCGCTACATTTCGATCTCCGAGTTGCCAGAGTACGAGGGGGGGGGGGGGGTGCTAAAACTCTCTGTCAATTTATTTCTGTTAGAAATTACTGTGTAATCAGATTCAGCAAAAATAAGGAAACATTTTATGTAAAAGGTATACAACTTTGCATCCATAAGCAGCAAAAGCATTTACATCATAAAGTTATTCGCGATTAAAAATATCAGTTTATCAGCCAAATTAGCGTCATTTGCGGGAGGTGTTATTTTATTTCTTTTATATGAAGAAATCTGCGGCTGAAGCTCACCGGATTCTTTCAGACACTAATGGTGAGGCCTCTGTGAAAGAAAGAAGTGTAGTGAGTGGTTTCAACGCTTCAAGAGCGGTGATTTTCACGTCGAAGACCGGTATAGCGGTGGAAGTGCAAAAGTTGTTGAAGATGAAGAATTAGAGGCATTGCTTAATGAAGACTCGTGTCAAAGTCAAGAAGGGTTGGCAAGATCATTAGGAGTGACTGAACAAGCAATTATTATACAGTGTCTTTCGCTATATTACGATAAAGTGATTTTGCAGCATGACAATGCTCGGCCCCATGTTGGGAAATTGGTCATACATGGAAACGTTGAAATGGGAAGCCCTACGTCACCCGTCTTATTCTCCAGACGTTGCTTTCTCTGATTATTACCTGTTTCGATCGATAGGACATGGCCTGGCTGACCAGCACTTCTGATCTTACGAAGAAGGCAAAAATTAGATCGATTTGTGGATCGCTTCAAAAGTTGACCAGTTTTTTCAATGCGGGATTCGAATGCTGCCTGAAAGATGGGACAAAGTAGTGGCCAACGATGGACAATACTTTGAATCATAAATGCATAACCAGTTTTTTACAATAAAGTCTTGACTTTTTAGCAAAGTTTTATATTTTTTATAATGTTTGGGTCTACGTATTATTAAATATTAGGGGATATATTTGCGTAAAGAAGAAACTAAAACGATGATCAGATTAACACTATAACAAAGGTATTTCGCGAAATCATAAAAAATATGAGTCGCATTATGAGAAAGTATTGTAAAATGATTTTTAAAATTATTTGAAATGATTTAATGCAATATTACAGTTTCAAGGAATTTTTATTTGGAATATGAAGAAGCGTAGCTTACCATGTTATGTGGAAAAATTATATAATATACGGCAGGCATTTTTGATTCAAAGTATAAGCGAAATTATTTCAAGCGTTACTATTAATAAATTTAATTTAACATTGATGGATAGATAGTATAGATGAATGAATCAGATAAAAGTAGATGAGATATATTGTGATGGTAAAATACTATTTCATTTTTGATGGCGAAATATAGCTCGAAAAATAAGTTCTACAGTTATTAAATTATTTTTCTTATTAATATTTCTAATGTAAATATACAGGGTCAAAGCAAAAGTATTTTCCTAAATTTAACCAACGATTTTTCACATGCATATTACTATGCTTTCCTGAAAAGACATAAAGACAAAATAAGCCTCCGGCAACCATATATATATATATATATATATATATATATATATATATATATATATATATATATATATATATATATATAAACACAAATAAACTGACTCCTAATAAAATATTCAATGTTGATGAAAGCGGATTTTAAATAATGAAGAAGAAACCTTAAAAAGTTATAAGTGGCAAAAGGAAAAAGTGGGTGCTTTAACTAGCGGTGAAAGAGGTGTAAATACCACAATGGCTGCTTGTGCTAGTGCATCTGGTCAATTGATTCCATCAATGATACTTTTTAAGCGAATGCGAATGAATGAACAGTTAAAGGAGGAAACTCCAGCTGGGAGTACTGTAACAGTTTCGGAATCTCGTTAGATAAATTGTGAACTGTTCAATCAATGGCTAGAGCATTTTATTTTTGTGCTCAAATCAATAAAAGAAGATAAGGTCTTGTTACTACTCGATGGTCATACGACAATAAAAATTTAGATGCGCTGTTGTTAGCTCGTGATAATGGCGCTATATTGCTACAATTACCGGTACACACAACTCATTGACTTCAACCATTAAATGTGTCGTTTTTCAAGCACACGAGTACTTACTACACGCAAGCTATCGAATCTTGGATGCGAACAAATTCAGGTAGAACTGTTACTCAAAATCAAGTTAGCCAATTGATTAACACAGCTTATGAATGTACAGCCACTATTGGTAATGTGGTGAATAGCTTTAAAGCATTCGGCATTTGGCCTGTTAATTAAAATGATTTTGAAGATTATCATTTTGGGGCTGCTGAATATTTGCTTGTTACCGATACTGAAACTAACACATCATCCTCCTCAAACTTTCCTTTCTAAACTCACCCTTCCAGGCAACCTAAGACACAAGTTTCAATGCCTTCCATATGTCGCAGATAGCTACACAATGCTCAACGGAAGTTATATTATCTACTTCGCGGAATATTGAGCAATTAGATTTTGCCAAACCATCCACATCGCAGGCCATTCAGGTGAAACGTAAAGTAGAAGCCAGTTCTTAACCTCCTATTATCAGTACGAAGGACCAGGCAATCCATCAAAGGTAGACGTGCACAAAAAACTGTTGAATTGACCTCTAGTCCGTACAAAAATAATTTAGAAACGTTATAACAGACGCAAAAGCCAATCAAATTAAATTTATACAAGAAAAATAATAAAAAAACAAACTAAAATTTCTAATAAATCAAAAGGAATGAATAAAAAACAAAATCCACAAAATTATAGAAAAGGACGTAAACAAGAAAAAAAAAGAGAAAAATCAATGAAATTGATACTGAAGAATCCGATGATGAAGAACTCCTAATTCTGAACGATTCTGATAGCAGTCTAGGGCCAGAGGATAAGGAGAATGAACGTGTCAAATGTAAAATAAATGACTACGATGAAAAGGCCCCAAAGTTGATTAGGTACAGTGTGTGCGTCGCCAAAATTGGAATCACGAAACTTGTACTCAAAATCCTGACATTTGCGATGATTGTACTATGTAAAGGGCTTAAAGCATTTAATAGGTTTGTTACCGAGACTATTAGGTTTGATATATTTTGTTGTATTATTGTTTTTTTTTTGTTTTACTCTAGAGCCTATTGAAGTCCAATTTAGCAACCCCGTGGTCCAAATAACAGAACCAGTTGGCTAAATTGGAACTTACTTTTCTTACTTGTTGATTTACGTTTCTAAGCCTCTGCTTAATTTAGCTCTCAGTGAGTTGTTAGATCCAGGTAAAAATATAACTTACGTCAGTTCGACGTTGTTTAGATTACTAAGGCTCTAGAAAAGCGAAAAGCTTTCCAATGAGGGAAACAAATAAAAATAGGATGACATAAAGTATGGACTATAGCTTAGATCTGTTAAAAATGTATTTGAGTTGAATTCTTGAGGCTTCACCTTTATTATTGCGGTAATATACTGATATAGACATGTACTGGACATTAGTCTGGTTGTTACCTATATCAAACACACTTGAACCTGAAACGGTAGTTGGGGTTGAAGTGTTGGGGTCCCCTAGTTGACCTATGGTGTTAGTAGTTTTTACTCCTTGGTTAGGATAAGAAGACCGGTATACGAGAGTTGCTATTTATGTATCCGGAATTGGCAGCAATTGTGTTGCTAGGCTCCATCTGATATATACATCGTAAAGTTTGATAATGTTGACTGTATACATGCTCAGAACGTTTTGTCATACGGACGCTACTTGTATTGTTTAGTGACTTGAAAATTTCACTTCAGTCAAAAAAAGGAATTACCTCATGATAATTTTCATGCGATGATTTACTACGACTTCGACGTTGATTATCTTAACAACGGACAACTCACAACACTCACGGACGAGTTTAAAGACGGTCGTCTAAGATGGTTCTGGCATGAAACATAGATACTATGCGCGAACTGATAAAGCAAGATCACCATGTGACATACCGTGAGATTGAGACATCCCTGGGCATTAATATGACAAGTATACATAAGACTTTACATGAATATTTAGCCGTGAAAAAGATTTGTGCTCGTTGAATTCCGCATAATTATCAAATTACTTTTACAACGAACTTTACGTTGTATTACAAAATACGAATTCTTCGTGTCTATTGGTGCAAAGAAATGCTCAAAAAATACAATCGTGGTGCGTCAAAAGCCGTGTATAACATCTACAAAGATGACGAATCTTCGATCTATGCGTATGAGCCTGAAAGAAACAGTAGTCGACTGCATGGGTCTTTCAAAATGGCTGGATAGCTCAATATTTGACCGGTCAAAACATCGAATTGATGGGACTTCCGCCGTACAGGTCTGATTTGACACCCAATGATTTCTTTTTGTTCCCGTCAATGCAGAATAATCTAGGTGGTCAACAATTTTCGATACGGGAAGAAGCGGTTGTTGCGTCCGAAACGCATGTTTTGGAGATACTTCAATAGGAATGGAAACACTGCTATAAAAATTGATTCAAGCATATATAATAACATTGAATATGATATACTTTTGCATACGCAGTGTATCGATCATCGCAGAGAATATTTTAAAAACAATAAAACTATTTTCAATGGTAAATATTTATTTTTATTTATTATTTTGGATAAATAAATAGCAACCCTTGTATTTTGTATGAATAAGTGAAGAACTAGCGAAATTCTTTTGGAAAACTGGAGCAATGCACGGACTCGGTTTTCTCGATGGATCTGGTTGTTCACAACGAACCAGGGTGTGTTAAAAGCTACAGGCAGAACTTCATTTTGGATTATCTGCAGCTGATGGGAGGTTATGTTACAGAGAAATCTAGACCAACTTTCAGACTCGTACATAGAAGGGATTTCACTATACGCTAGAGATAACTTGCAAATATCAATTTGCATAATTTACAAATGAATTGTTGGATTTGGGGTGACTAGTTTAATGATCTATAAAATTGCCTATATAGCTTGCTTTCTGCACTGTGGAATTGAAGACTGAATCTGAATATAATTGTCTAAGTCCTTCTGGAGTTGATCTGCATGCAGCTGGAGGATATCAGCCGGGAGGTCTTGCCTTCCAAAAATGAGCCGATAAGTAGGATTATCCCGAGAGACACCTAATAGACACCTGATAGGGGCAATCACTTTCTTAAAAACATTGCTTAGAGAAAAAGGGTTTAATGGTTGGTTTAGTATGTCGGGATTATTGTACAGATTCTTGTAGATAAGGTATATAATACTAAAATGCTTTCATTTTTAATTGATCAAATAAATTATTATAACTAATGATACATTTTTTTAGGAATAATATCCAAAATTATACTGGAATCAAATTACTAATAAGAGAAAAAACAGGAAACTATCTTTTCCTGCTCATTATGTTATACATATTCAACTTTAATAAATAACTGTACAACTCAGCAAAAATTATACAAATCCAACAGAAAACTAATTAATATTTTGTTATTCAGTTGAAATGAAGATTAAGCCTTGCGTTACAGGAAGGAAAATCTTAATTAATTGTTTGCTAATAAACAGATTAATTAACACATTTATATGGTGTAGCTGTTGAAAAACTCACGTAAAATGTTATTTAAAACATGCAGAATGTCTGAAATGCGTAAGGCTAAAAGGCAAAAGTTTCGTTAGCAGAAAATTAATTGTTAGTGGACCCGAACTTTTGTCATTTTGACTTTTTTTTAATTAAATTCCAAAATAATGACAAATAATGGTCATCCTCCTTATGCACCGAATATATATATATAAACATTCGTTAGTTGCTTGACTGGGAGGAACCCCCACCCATCCCATTTCGAAATCGTTCCGGGTGTCATTCATTCTGTGAAGAGTCACGACGTTTCGCCATAATCGCATTTGGCATGATCAAGTGTTGTCCGCTTCGACTAAAGTGTCCAACTGGCAACCAACCAAGTCGAAGCGGACAACGCTTGAAAATGCCAAATGATGTATAAATGATTCAATAACACAACTATTTTTTATAGACATATCAAGAAAGGAATTAAAAAAAAATGGTTGAGACCCATTATATTGATTTTAAGAAAAGTGAAGCTGAAGCACAATACCATTTGAAATAATGAAATATATTTGATATTCTATTTCTGTTAACTTGTGTTAACGAAAATCAATTTGAAATGATATATGCTGAGTGTGTTTTCAATGATTCAGAAGTGGTAATTTCAGTGTGAGAGATAAAGAAACATGTAGATACTATATTGAATGGTTTAAGGGATTAAAAATAAGGGATTTCTTAGTGGTGTATTGTAACTGAATATAAGACACACATATTATTATTATTATTATTCTGCTCATCCTAGCTGTAGAATCTCAGCTCATGCTGGTCGATATTCCAATGCCAAGATGAAATAGCAATTCAGCTCCTCTCACCCTAGCATAATATTTTACGAACAATGTGACACGTCTGCAAGAGCACGGCACATTGTTCCACTATGGCAATCGATCTCGAGATACCGAATCTCCCGAGGTTCTTTGAAAATCTTTTACTTATCAGGCCTTCGGCGGATATAACGAAGGGCACTACATCTACCTTACTCAGTTTCCACTGGTTCTTCAAGTCGTATGCCAGATTTTCATACTTTGTGGATATTTCAATCTCAGTTTTTCTAATGTTGTGAGATAGCGGCACTGCGATGTCAATTATAAAAGCCCTCTTGTCCTTTTTGTTGATTAGAACAATATCCGGCCTGTTATAATCAACCGTTCGATCAGTAGTGATTGGTCTGTCCCAGTAAAGAATGGTATCGGATGATTTAAGTACAGGAGAAGGCGAGTATTTATAATATGGCGGAGGTGCGCTTTCTAATAGCGAGTATTTTTTTGCAATTTGTTGATGTATAATTTTTGCCAGCTGATAATGCCATCCTAAATAAGCATTAGGAGCAAGGGCCGGGCAACCGCCAATAAGGTGCTCAATTGTTTTCCCCAAAGTACCGCATTTCCTGCACTTATCGACTACGTCCAAATGCAGTATGTGCTTTTCATAGTTTTTTGTTCTTGTTACCGTATCTTGAATAGATATCGCGAAACCTTCTGTTTCTGGGTACAAGAGTCCATCGGTCAGCCACTTCAGAGACAATTGTTCGTCAATGGTATCATCTTCGAAAGACTTTATTATTATTATTATTATTGTATGACAAAGTTAAGGTATCATGCGACCGTTTTCCAGACAAAAGGCGCTGTGTCACATTTAAACAAAGGTCGTGAGCACAAAAGTATTGATCGAGAGTATCACCAGCGCCATGTACACTCGTTAACATTCTATCAGAATTCTCCTCACTAAATATCAGAGCTGAATTATCGGCATACAAAATTGTGTATTCATTCATTACACTAGATATATCATTAGTATATAAGATATACAATATCGGCCACCAGAATAGATGTGCCTCTGTGGAATACCATTTGTAATAGTTTTTTTATTTAATAAAATAACCTTGCCACAAGCATCCTTCTCTACCACTTGTTGAGTACGATCTTCATAGTATGATTTTATTAAATGTAAGGCATTATCTCTTATACCATAACTGTCCAATTTTGTACATAAAATCTTATGGTTAACGCTGTCAAAAACCTTGGACAAATCTATACACATGGTTAAAGTTATTTTTTTTTATCATTTAGTGAATTTGAGATATATGTAATTGCTTGAAATACAGCCCTAACTGTGGATTTCCCTTTCCTAAAACCATTTTGATTATCACCAATTATGTTATATTTTTCTAAGAAGTCTATCTATTGTTAGACTATATGTTAGACTACAATGATATTGGTCTATAGTTATTTTCTTGTCTTTCTGTTTAGGAACATAAAGTATTGTTTTCAATTTTGTGAAATTAATAATTGGACGTAATTTTGAGTTACGCAGTTAGTACTAACCGCTACAAAAACTATTGTTTTAATTGAATGTCACTTCAAAATAAGCCATCAATATGCATGATCAAGGGATGCGTACTTTCATGTTACTGAAAATATTGTTACTTCCTCGAGAAATTCTTTTTTTATTCACTTCATTCTCCAGACTTGGCGCCATCGGTTTATCATCATTTTCGATTCAATATTACGGAAATGCATGCATTCGGTCTAAAAATAACTTCTTTCGCAGCGAAATCCAAAGATGAGTAGAAAGATATCATGAAGTGGATATTAAGCCATTTTTTTGCTTCAACGAATGTTGGATATTTCAGTTTAATATCTAATAAAGGGTGATTTTTTTTAGTGTGTCCGAATTTCTGATAGGAGTTGCTGTCAAACAAACTGTGAGTTCTGTGTCTCAATAATATGGAAAATCATCATGGAACGATTAACATCAGAGCAACGTTTGCAAATTGTCGAAATTTATTATCATAATCAGTATGCTGTGTGCCAAACATATAGAGCACTTCGTGAACTTCGTGATGTATTCGTGGAATTACCGACACATTCCGGATGCATTTCACGTTGCTCGTTACGAAAACAAAAACAAGACAAAAATTTTGCTTTTCGAAGACAGCAAACAGTGTGCAAAGCAGTGAGCTGTTGACGGAGATTCAAATTTATGAATTCGTCGCCGTTCGCAGGAAGTTGGTCTTTGTTATTCGACTACGTGGATTATTTAATACCCAGTTGAATGGTACTGATCTGGAGGAGATGTGTTTTCAACAAGACTGCTCCACCTATAATAGAGCCAACGCAACAATCGATTTATTGATGCAACAATTCGGTGAGAAAATGATTTCGGGGAATGGATCTGCTAATTGGCAACCAAAGTCATATGATTTAACACCTTTAGTTTATTTACTTTAGAGTTATATTAAATATTCAGTTTATACTGTAAACTGGCAGCTGTTGACGCCTTGGAAGCCAACATAACCCTGGCAATTGCGAACATAAAACCCCAATTACTTGAAAAAGTGATCGGAAATTGAATTGGCAGAATACGCTTTATCAGAAGTAGCTGCAGCGGATATTTGTTTGAAATTATTTTCATTCATTAATTCCATTGATTGCTATTTCACGTAAAATAAATAGTTTCAAATCATGTGATTTGTTTGTTGTTTTATTTGAATTAAACATTCGGACGAACTAAAATAATCATCCTAGATAATGTAGAATCCTTGAGATTAGGAAAAAGGTCAAATTAAATCTGTAATTTTTGATTTGTATTACTCCAGTTTTTTTTCATTTCTTAAGAAGGCAATATTTAATTCATTTCTATAAGAATTTATTACGTAATTAGAATCTGCAAAGGGGTGGAAAATGCCTGTGACCACATCATTATACTATTAAATATGTATACAGGTACATATTTCCATAATAAGGGTAATTTTTAATACAAATAAGCTAATGCAATGTGCTATAATTTTTCAGAATCTGCTAATAATAGTGTAGAATGAAAAAGCAGATGCTTTTTAAATGAAATGTTATTATAATTGAAATTCTAATATGGATTAATATTTCTTTTTTAATCAAAAGTCAATTTATTAATATACTGTAGTCACCTTTCAGCTCGATACAGTTTACCAAAGCTTTCCAACCTTTTTATATTTATGCCTTCCAAAAATTATGATTTGTTGAACACTGCTAAGTAGCCCTCAGTCAATCAGTTTGGAGAGAGAAAGAAGCCGGAGCGGGCTAAGTTCGGAGAATATGGTGGATGAAGCATTAAGTCGCAGCGCAAATTTTTGATTGATTTTGCTCTTGCAACAGTAGGCGAATAGACAAGTGAATTGTCGTGGTGGAAGAGGACTTTTTAGTTAGCACAAATAAGATAGTTTATTAAATATGGGTGACATTTGACTAATAATGTAGCACGATATTCTCCGTGATCGTCTTTCTCTTTTTCAAATAGTCGATGATGATTATACTTTGCGAATATAGTAATATACACAGTGCGTCCATTAAGTATTAGGATCTATAAACGAGTGGCGTCGTTTCAAAGCTTGAACATTCCTGGATTTAACTAAACCTACTTTACCACGATTGGATGACATTTGTTGATTTCATAACGTCTTGTTTACAAAATAAAAACAAAGAGCTGTTATTAAATTTAACGCAAAATTCGGTAAAACTGCGTCGGAAACATTCCGGTTCACGCAATAAGTGCACGGAGATGATTGTTTAACCAGAACAAATGTTTTGTCTGTGGCATAAACGTTTTTGAATGGCAGAGTGTCGTTAGAGGATGACAAATATAATGGGAGACCAATTTCAGCTCTCACTCCCGAAATGATCGAAAAAGTTCGCGATTTTGTAACAAATAATCGTAATCCTTCACTAAAATGATGGAAGAGGCTTTGAATAATTGCAAAGAAACTGTTCGAGTCATTCTTTACGTATTTGGGTATTTGGGTAAAACAAAGGTGGGTGCAAACTTTGTTCCACACACGTTGACGGAGGAACAGAAATCATTTGTTGTCAATTATTCCAGAGATATCGTTGCAGCTTTCAGAAATAAACAATAGTTAAACGATTGATTCCCTGAATTCGTCGCATTCGGCCAGAATATCGCGATCCAGACAGTTGGAATTTGTTGCACGATAATGCGCCTAGTCATTCATTGTTAATTGTGCGTCAATTTTTGGTCCGAAGCAAAGTCTGTGTCATCAATCATCCATCGTATTCACCAGATTTAGCCCCTTGTGACTTCTCTTCATTCCCAAAGTTGAAAGGGTTTTTTTTTTAACATTCAGGCCATCCAAATAGCTTCGACACGTGCTTTGGAGCCTATTCCACAAAATGAGCTGGAGCACGCATTTGAATCACTATAGAATCGATGTAACAAATGTATCGAAGCGAGTGGAGGATACTTCGAACAATAATTCATAAAAAATGCCAGGTATTAAGTTTTAATCACATTTTACCGGATTAGTGCTGATACTTAATGGACTATGTGCTTAGCTGCCGATGGAAGTGTCTTCGCCTGCTTCGGAGCACGTTTGCCGGGTAAAGCCGACTGTTTTTAATAATCCAATATTTATATTATCTTTTATTTTTTCACAGAAACTTCTTCGAATTGCGTTTACTAGTGTATAAACACCTCTCTGAGGTGGTCACTCGATTCTATTTTTGGTCTGCAGTGAGCAAATATCAGTGAGTTCATCTGAGATGTTTATTATCTTAACAATCTCTCTCATCCTCATTCTGCGATCGATCAACACGATATCATCGATTTTGTCGACCATTTCCTCGGTAGTGACCTAAACACGGATTACTCGTGCTGGTTCTTCCACATCGAATCTTTCTAAACCACTTAGGAATAATGAAATATATAATAAGGATCAGAGTCTGCATAATACTTTTTCAATTTTTCTTCGCTTTTCGCGATTGTTTTTCTATGTAAAAAGTATTATTTAATCAACGTACGAAATTCGCTTTCCATTATACCAAAAATATCGAACTTAGCTACTAGAAACGTAACTGCTTTTTAGAGACTTATTCGCGTTTGTAGTCGCATCGGAAAAGTATTTTACTTTTTATTGTATCCTCGTATATATGAATGTCTGTTAACTAAATTCTGGTAGAAATTACCATTGCTTAACTTTTTTTACATATTCACCATTCTTTATTGAAAAGATAATAAAATACATTTTCTCTTTTATAAGTGTTACAAGTTGCTTGATGGATTTCTGGAAACTCAAATAAAAAAACCTGGAAATGTTGATGAGCTATTTTATGAGTTATATACATTGCGTCTAACGGAAGACAGGACTTTTTAAAAATAACTATTTCTGGTAGCGCCATTTTTTGACGTTCTGAGAAAATTTCGTGACATCTTTAGAAGTGCTTAAAGTGTCAGTCTGTTTATATCATCGGTCGAAAAATGAACATCGAACAAAAAGCGAAATTAAGTTTTGTTTTAAATTTTGTAAAATATTCACTGAAACATTCCAATTAATAGAACAAGTGTATGGCAGAGTCCACGAGTGGTTTAAATAATTCAAAGAGGGCCGTGAGGACATCAAGGATGACGAATATCCGGGTCCGAAAAATTTCGTGGTTACTCAAAGCGACATTGAAATTGTGCGTGAATTTATAAAAAATCAGCTAAAATCTTTATTGCGATACATGGAAATGGAAGTAAACATGTCCAAAGATTGAATTTATCGTATTTTGACCGATCATTTGGGACATCGGAAGGTTTGCACACGCTTTATTCCACACAAATTGACTGACTACCAAAAATTGCTTCGAATCGAAGTGCTGAATGGAATCACCCGAGCGAGCCAAATCCGAAGAAAAGCCGTCTCGAGAAATAAAAAATTTGAACAATGTTGATTTGTTCCTACGATTCGATGGAAATTGCGCACAAGGACTTTATTCTATCTGAAGCGTATGTTGTCGCGTATTCGTCCTGTGTGTCTACAATATCGTCAACAAGGCAGCTGGCGCTTATAATGCCACGTCCCATCTCTCGACGCTCATCTCTGATTTTGACCAAAAATGTTTATCATTTTAACCTCTTATACCTCTTCGAAAAATTTTATTTGCCGATGAAAGGATGCGATATTCTTACATTGAAGCTATTTCAAAGGCGCCGACTGCCGTCCTGAAAAACATATCTTTAGCCGAGCTCAAAAATTCATTCATCAGCCTAATTAACTATGGAAAACATTGTATTGGCTCACAAGGGGACTATTTTGAATAAAAATAATGATTTCTGCTGAAAAAATAAATATTTGTGTTCTTTTTTTAAAGTCCAGTTTTCCATGAGAGACGCCTTGTATGCCTGTCCTGTATCGTTATTTGATATAAATTATTAAAACAATATAATTTAATTGACTATTCTGCTTTTATCAATATATATATATATATATATATATATATATATATATATATATATATATATATATATATATATATATATATATATATATATATATATATATTTTTAAACATTAGCTGTTCAAACAGCTCTCGACGTTAAATATTATTTTAAGAATTTTAATAAAACATGTACAAAAAGTTTTTTAAACGGTATTGAGAGGCTGTAATATAATATAAAAGTATGTTTAGTAATAACATTCGATTACTTTTTTGTTGATTTAAATTCCCTAATTGTTGTAAACAATTTTTTATGAACACATCAATAAGGAACGTTAATCCGAACATTAAATTTTGCTTTATTTTTTTATATTTAACTTTTATATGTATTATTATACATTCTGTTACATTAATATTGGGTTTAAATTGTTTTTTTAAAAAGCCCCAATAAGAAAAAAAACATCTTTGCTATAAGTTGGTACTAATGTATCTAATTGTAAGGAGTTTTGTTGCCTTCTGTCGAACAGTTTGTTTACTGGAGTTGGCTAGGTTAGTGTAGGGTTTTTTTCTGTGATTTTTTGAGAGGATAAGAATATCAAAAAGTTTACATCAAATTTATTATTGTCAACGAAATTCTTCTTCTGCTGAGTTGTTGAAAATGTTGTAGAAGGCCTACGTTGAGTTAGCTTTATCTTAACTACGATCATACGAGTGGTATAAAGAATGCCAAGAACTAGTTGAAGATTTGGGCTTGGTCTTTGAAAATGGTCGTTTGAGCTTAATAGATATAGCTCAGAGTGTGGGCATATCTCATAAATGCGTTTTTACCATTTCGCTTGATGTTTTGGACATGAAACACGTCTCAGCACGGCTTGTTTCAACTAATGAGCGAGTCAATTCGGATCCTACATTCATAAAGCCTTCGTAAGCATTAAATCAACAAGCATGGAAGTGATACTTTTATAAAGAGCCGAAACTGAAAAAAAAGCACGTCAAAGTTCCTCAAATATCAAGGTCATGTAGACTATTTTCCTTGAGTATCGTGTTGTTGTATCTGTGCATTATGAGGCGTGGAAATCAGATTTGTGGAAGAACAATTTATGATAACACGCCATCTCATACTCCGATCCCTGTACTAGAATTTTTTACTAAAAACTCGGTTAATATCATCGAGCAAGTATCGTATTCACCAGATATGTCTGACATATTTTGTTCTTTAAAATTCGTGGAAGACATTTTAAGTTCATTGAAGCACTCAACAAATTTCGCGAAGGAACTGAAAGCCATTGTGTGTTTTATTGAACAATTCTCGGTATTTATTTTACAATATATATATATATATATATATATATATATATATATATATATATATATATATATATATATATATATATATATATATATATATATATTAACAAGAAGAAATGCAAATTAATATTACATTTCATTTTAATGTATAGAAATGCGTTATTGAGGCAATTATAATACATAATACGAATAATCAATGCAATTAAATAAACATAAATGCAAAATTGTTTAGATAACAAGGTGACAACATTCAGATCCGGACCTAATTAGTGTTAACAGATAAATGGATGATATTATAGTACTGCGATTGTCCTTGAATACCCTTATAATCACGATATACCATTTCTATAAAATGAGAATTCATTTACATTAATTGAATTCGCTTGGTTTTTCCAAATGATTTGATTTAGATGAACGAAAAATCGACTGGAAATTTAAATAAAACCTATTTTCAAGATAATTTTTTCACGTTTCAGTTTTTTGTTTATGATAATTAATTAATTAGTTAATGAAGTACTATATAGTTTTGTTTATTTTAATTTTATATACGTTATAGTACGTTCTTTATATTGTGCTTTTAAAAATTACTATTAGTTTGATGCAAAAGTTCGCCCAATTTTGGCAAGAAAAGAACCGACCTGCAACTTTGGTTTAGTTTCATAGAACATGTCCACCGAGAACACCGACACCGAAACATATGCCCTCCAATAGAAAGGATGGGTGGGGCCCGTCCCCAGTCAAACCGTCAACAATATATCCATTTAGGAGGAGACGCAGGTTGTTGTGCGTTCCATATGAGATTGTGGAACCCAGCAGTTGGGTGTCTGATGACACGTCTGCTGCGTCTGCTGACGTCTCCTGTCAAACAATCAACGATATATATATATATATATATATATATATATATATATATATATATATATATATATATATATATATATATATATATATATATATATATCAATTAAAAAACTTCGGGTGGCACAGAGGGGAATGGAAAGATGTATGCTTAGCATTACAAGACGAGACAGAAAGTCCTGCGTATGGATCAGGGAACAAACAAAAGTCTGTGACATCATTGGAAGAGTAAAACAATTGAAATGGAGATGGGCAGGCCATATAGCGAGGCGATGGGACGACAGATGGACCAAGGCAATCCTGGAGTGGATACCGCTTGATCGCAAACGTCCGTGAAGAAGACCGAAAGCACGATGGATTGATGACATCGTTAAGTATATTGAACCCGAGTGGCAGAGGAAAGCCCAGGACCGTGAAGGTTGGAAGCATGCTGAAGAGGCCTTCATTCTGCAGTGGATCGATACGGGCTGATGATTTTTTTACTTTTTTTACACTAATATTAAAATACACACTGTACACTGAATACAAATCCTTTGATGGCTTTTCAAAAATGTAATTTAGGAAAACTGAATTTGATGAATAATAGTGACTATTAGTAACCATTATAAGGGGGTATATTTCCTTATTAACAAATACCAACAGCAAAAATAAACCTATTAACATATTTTAAGATGGAAGTGGTGGTAATTATTAACTAAATACTGTCCAGCAGTAAGCGTGGAAAAGTATTGTTAGGACATTTAAATGCTAAATATAAATAATGAATGCCATTAAATCAAATGCGAACTTATCTACATAATTATTTACATACACAAGATTTTAAACTATTATAATTAGTGTTAACAAATATATTGATTTCATTATAGTGTTACGACACTCCATAATTATTATAGTAATTACGATATGGAATAAAAGTCAAACCAGAACTAAATTGTACTAATTTTGAACGGTACGTATCATAGGTTGATCAAAAAATATTTCTTGCCTGACAATAATAATAATAATCTTTTCGTTAATTTAGAATTTGGCTATTTTGATATATATATATATATATATATATATATATATATATATATATATATATATATATATATATATATATATATATATATATGTTTTATATACGCATATGGTGTATAACCTTGTCTGGTGCTGCGGACATTCGCTCGACAGAAAGCTGCGTGCTAAATGGATGCCGTATTGAACTTGACTGGTACAAGCTTTCGTTCGAGTGAACATATTTAAATTTAAGAAAAATTAAACCGATTTCATGCATCGTTTTGTACATAGGGATAAGATATGCACCCACTCTTACAGACTACAGTCGAAACAATACTTAAAAATGTTGGTATGTGTTAGTGAGAGTACATAAAACGTTTCAAATCGGCCGCAAAAGTAATGTATCATGTTTTTGGTACGCAGAAGGAATTTTAATATCCGATTTTTTAGAGAAAGATAGAACACATATTTTTTCGTATGTTATGCAAGTTTTTTGAAAATCAGAACATCATCTGGTCGAAATTGTGGATGGCTACGGTTGAATGCATTGAAGTATGAATTGCTGAAACATCCACCATGTTACCCTCACCAGATTTGACCCTTCCTTACTTTTACTTATTCTCAAATCTCGAAAAATTCTTCAGTGCTACGCATTTTTAGTACAATGAAAAAATGTTATTATTTTACCTTAGGGATAGGATAAAATTGTTAGATAATATAGTCTGGTTCACATTGGAGCTTCGTTAGCCGTGGTGCCTCAGGCGGGGTCTAATGTGTTTAGGCAAAAGGGTAACATCTGACAAGGAATCACTTCCCAGTCACGCCAGTTCGCGGCTGGATAAGGCCGGATGCCTTTTCAGAGGTTTTCTACATTGGTCACTCGTCAGTCGGTAGGCTTCTTGAGAGAAACCTATATTACGCACAAAACCAAGTGTGGTTTGGAACCCAAGTTAAGCTGTAGGACCAGTCGCTAAATAGCCTTAAAGGCTTAACAGCCTTTAAACCTAAAACTATACTTTACTGGTTCACATTTATTGTAGGTTAGAATCGTATGATTTTTTCTTCAAAATAATGCGATTCAGAATAATTGTAACATGGTACATGTTTTAAAAAAGCTTTTTAATAAATCAATTTGTTTTTATGTTTCAACATTTAGTTTAAAACATACCGATTTCCTATTAGGTTCATTATTCAAATTATGCTGGTTTCGTTCTATATTTCGACATCGATGTGAAAATAAATGGAATTTCTTAACTAAAGTATTTCATAGTATTTTATTTAATGTGAAATTGAAACCAGTATTCTGTATATATTGTATATCATGTCACAAATAGTTTTAATAAATAGTTTTA
This sequence comes from Cosmopolites sordidus, assembly GCA_031761425.1. Classification (NCBI taxonomy): domain Eukaryota; kingdom Metazoa; phylum Arthropoda; class Insecta; order Coleoptera; family Curculionidae; genus Cosmopolites; species Cosmopolites sordidus. The sequence goes on along the minus strand of JARFXV010001901.1, from coordinate 173,568 downwards.
AAAATAGCTTCTAAAAGCTTCTTCTTCTTCTTCTCCTTTACCTTCACGATATGTGGGCATATATTTCAAAGAAAATTATTACACAAATTATTATATAATTATTTCTCAGTATTTATTACAATACCCGCAGAAATAAAATGGAAAACACGGTGACCGTCGAATTTGAAATGAATCTTTGCCAGCTGGTATATGTTGGATCAAATGCACACACTCGATCTCAGTCGTTAACATAAGCCAATAAAGCTACCTTTTTAACTTCGTCGTTTTAAGTTTTAACTTTTTCAATATAGTCTAATATCCTTTCATGGTGAGCTTTTTATGAACTAGTGGCTTAAACTTTTTTAGCTGATTGAATAGGCATTACTTTCTTCAGAGTACTTTCACGTTATTCAATACATTGTTTGATGTTGTTGAATTGCTGTTTTGTCATTGGTAAACTTACGTACAAACTGTGATAAATTACCCCAGGGTGCTTTTTTTGAACTATTAAGAGTAACAGTTTTAAACTCAAAGATATTTACCAGTAAACACTAAATATTAGCATCATCAGGAGATGATTCGATCTGGATTGACTGATTCGCATCAAATTTTTGGATCGTTTTTGCAACATGCGTTTTAACATTATCCTGCTGCAGAAGAAATCGATTTCTATTGGCCAAACATAGGAACTTTCAGAATTGCTTAGCGTGTAACCGTTTGAGTTGTGCATACTAGAGGTTTACGTTGGCTGCTTGATTATTTATAAGCGACAGAAAGTAAATCACTTCCTAAATATGACCATTCGCTCATTCACTGTTGGCTAGACGTCACTAACACGAATCCGGAACGATCATCGAACTGGGCTAGGAGATTTTATCACAGCCGGCGTATTTTCTAGATTTTCTCCTTCGGATTTTCATCTTTCGATCTCTGCAACATCACCTGGTTGATAGTGGCTTCATATCTCTTGAGGAAATCGAAAATAACTTCAATGAATTAAGCGCATCAACATCATCAAGTTGTTTTCTATCTGAGATTTGACAGTTATATGAAAAGTGGAGCAATAATATCGAAAGTGAAATAGATTACTTCGAAGATTTAGATTGAATTACTTTTTTCATAAATAGATGTCAAATGTAGCCAAAAAGAAGGCTGATAATTATTTGAGTATTTCATATATTTCAAACAATATTTCATATATTATTACTTATATTTCGTGAAATCGTGGTTCGTCGTTCCCAAAAATATACATGTCATTCAACAAAACATATTTTAAATGTAAATATCTTTCGCACCGGTTATATATTAGCGCCTCCGGGGATTAGTAGCTATCGGTTTCTTCAAATCTTATTACCTCTCCGTCTTGTATCTATACTTCTCAGTTATCATTTAACCTAATATTTGAATGTTGGTTCATGATCTTCATATACTAGCTGCCCTTTTGTTGACTTTTTATCTTACGTTTTCCGCAGCAATTCCGATTGGTTTTTTATTTTGTTAAAACTCATTTTGGCTTCTAGCAAGAAATACCATATTGTCAAAATATGTCAAGGATTTTTGGCTTTTATTTAATAATTTTTGTCTTTTACTAATATAGATAATTTGAAATATTATAATTCTGAAGAAAAGCATAGAAAATCGAACCAAACTTTTTCTTTACATCTTTGTTATCTACCAATATATTTTGTGTGAAGGTTTTTTTAACTTTGGTGTAATTTAACAACACTCAATTACATCAATCTTTTAAATTATTTAAGCTATAAATTTGGTGAGTATGTTATAAGGCCGATACAGAAACGTATACTGAATAAAACGGATACATTTTATTTTTAAGTACATATGTATTTGTTGACTTCATTTGCATTTGTTGATTTGATGCATTTGAAGTCAACAACTGTATACTTTTTTAAGGTAACATTGATGAAAATAGATGTATTTGAAGTATTTTGTTGTTCTAAATCCGAAAATGATTAGCTAATTACCGTAACACGTATAGTTTTTTTGTTATAAGGGGTCGGTGGTGGGGAAAAAAGGAGACGACATATTTTTACAATCTAATATTTAATTAATATAAACATGTAAAACGTGTTAAATCTATGCAAAGATATTATTGAGGATTATGTGTATACAACGACAAAAACTTTTACTTTTTCCACTTGTGTTCTCCAGAATCATCTCATTTTTAAAACCTAGATGGTTTCCAGTGTCCCTGGTATCTTGCTATCATTATCCTGATGTCTTGGTGAAACCTCTTTCCTTTTTCGTTGCTTACTGTACCCAAATTTTCTGGAAAAAAATCCAAATGGGAGTGTAAAAATGGAATTTTGGAGTTTTTAAGAACATGTGACACCCTAGTATTTCATAGGCTTTCAAGAGTTCATCTATGAGGTTTTTATAGTTTTCATCTTTCTTGTTGCCCCGAAATTCTTTCACTACACTTACAAAACACTTCCAACTGCTAATTCCTTTTTACTTAATTTTTCTAGAAAACGGAAATCATCTAGCAGCTTCCTTATTTGAGGTCCAATAAGTATGCCTTCAGTATTGCATCACTTAATTGAGGAAATATTTCTTTTAGGAACCTGAAACCATTACCTTCTTTATCAATGGCTTTGACAAATTTTTTCGTTAGTCAAAGCTTAATATGGAGAGGCGGAAGAAGCACCTATTTCGGTTAACAAGGGGGGCATACTTTAAGTTTGAAGTATCAGGTTCAAAAGAATTTCTTGGAGGCCAATCTTTTTACTGTAATGTTCTTTTGTTGCCCACCTGTTCCATACACACAAAAAATGGCAATACTTTGTAAAATCCCTTTGAAGTCCTAGCGATATATCTATCAATTTTAAATCCCGACAAATATCCCACTGATACTGTTCATATTTAACGCGATTTAGTATGGTTTCTAAGTTGTCGTAGCTTTCTTTCATTGTCACTGAATGGGTTAAAGGAATAGATGGAATTTTGTTTCCATTATGTAGCAAGGCTGCTTATAGGTTGTATTTCGACGAATCTATGAAAACACGCCACTCGGAAGGTATATTTTCCATATTAAGCTCATTCATTAATCCATTAATATCACAACGGATGCATAGGGATCCTTCCATTTTATAAAAACTTGAAAACGTTACATTCCGTTTTCGGCAAAGTAAAAGCTTCCTCTGTTGAATTCTGGAACCAAAAAGTTTCGATTTTTGTTTTGATAATCCCAGGTCACGTACCGAATCATTTAATTCATTCTGAGTTATTAAATGAGATTCACTGATAGTTGTTAAAAATGTTGGGTCACAACTGATGTTCTCAAGAAGTTGTGGATCAGATTTTGATGAAGAATTAGAATCACCGAAAAACATGCTGTCCAGGTTTAAAGGCGTAATCGGTACCGGTAGTTTCTGGATATGGGGAACTGGCCTAAGTGGACGGCAAATAATTTTCTTGCGATGGCTCCACTGCACAACATTTACGTGACAACTCATACAGCAAACATGAGGAGCTCAAATTTCATCTTGATCTCCAGTTTGTAACTTAAAATATAAAAGATAGACTTTTTTGCCTTTCTCGGATATAAATGTAGTTTGTAACTTTAAGATAAATCGTCCGCATATATAACAAAACATATCCGCGGATTTTGCAAAATCGATGACTAGAACTTGCCATTTTATATAAAATCGATTTAAATACTTGACTGTACCGTAAACAATACAGAAACAAACTGGAAATGCCCCTCTACGGTCTTGTGGCAATTCTTACGTTGTCCAATTCAAAATCAGGTACAAATAATTTCAATGTGCCCATAATATAAACGAGAAGCAGGTACTTGCTGCATAGTGGGACGCGCCATTTTTGTGAAAAGGTGTTTTAATAACTAACTAAATGAAACGCAAATAGAGCATTCTCATCCATCGACAAAAATCATGTCGACCTGTGTAATTCTTTGTTTAAAATATCGTAACAAATATCGTAACAAGCAGATTTGGTATTTACTGCTACTTTTCTCTCTAGACGTTTAATTTGACTTTCTGGTAGATTTATTTTGTTATTGCTTGGCACGGTCTCCTACATTATCGTGAGTCACTCGTATTGCTTAAATGCATTAATCAAAATGTGCTGTGACAATGCCGTGAAAATAATTATGTTTGATGTATTATATTGGTTTGTAATTCAATAAAGGTATGATGGTACAGTTGTTTTCAAGAAGCATTATTAAAAATGTGACAACTTTAATCAATCATAAATTATTGATTGAATATTAAGATTAACGTGAACATTAAAATAGTTGGAAAATACTACTTAAGGGAATTATTAATTGTTTTAGATTTATTCGAATGAATGGCCGTTCATTAGTTGACCTATTTGCTCTTCTACTTCTTCTTGTGGTGCTACAGCCCATCAATGAGCCTTGATCTCCTTGAACTCTCGATTCCAACCGAATCGATTTCCACCAGTTCCATTCCAATTTTTGATGCGCAGTAGTCCTTCAGCATCTCTTCTTAAATTGTCATGCCACTATGTCTTTGCCCTACCTCTTTTTCTGTTACCTTCTATTTATCCCTCCATGATTCTCATTGATATTTGGCTTTCTGGCATACTCTATTTGAGTGGCTGAATCCTCATATAATCTACAATAGCCAGATTCTTGTCCACCAGTCCCTCCTGGGACTTTTTGAAGCAGAGCTGAGCGGTCCAGATTGATACGGCACCTTCTCCATCAACTTTACAAATCCCGCAAACTGCGTCAGTTGCTTTGAAACCTTTTTTAAAATAATGTCTAAAAATTGCCCTAATTGGACTAATTTCACTCAAGTTTAGATTTTTTTTAAACTATTTTGTCGGAGCAATGAGTCGTGGCAATTTGTTGGAGCAAAAAGTTGAAATCGGATTAAACTTCTGGGAAGTGAAGTATTATCCTTTATAAAGAAAGCACAAAACGCATATAGTTTTGCTACACCCTAGTATTTAATCAATTAATCTATTTCACTGACAATAATTTACATTAAAAGCTTTTCTTTTGTTGTTGTTTGTGAAATGGTGGTTTATAACATGTATTTCCTTTTCGCCACTTGAACTCTAATAAAACATTCTTGAACAAATTATATATCAGTTAAGAAAATAATGTTTTTTCGACATACGTATATTACATTAGGCGAGATATTTTAATTTGCAGCTGCCTCGAATAGGATCATTCATTACCATATGCCTTCGAACTGACATATTTTTCTAATTTGTCTTAAATTTATTTCACCAACTCATTTTAACAATTTGTAGAATTCTGAGGAATTTACAGAAGAACACACAATAACTTTAATATTCATTAGATTAAATGTAACTTTATTAATTATCTATCACATTTAAACATTTCATTTTATTTATCTTTAGATAAAATAGATGCGTTATATTACGTACGTGTAGACATGATTGTGCAAATAGACTTCATAATAGTTATGAAGTACTTAATTTTCAGTTTGCCATATTTTGTGTAACTTTATAAAACCACCGATGTATTCCATTTTACCCGATGCAACATTTTAAATTCTAAATAAATATATAATGGAGAATCTCTACCCACTTTATTTTAATTATATTGCACATAAATGAAATATATTATATTTACCAATACAATATAGTAAACATATTTTTTAAATAAATTCTGAATTCAACACCTGTATTCAACACAATTGTAAGTAACAATTTCGGACAAATGTTCGCCATGGCTACTTCTGACAAAGCGCTTTCTGTCAGTTCAATTTCTGGTCACTTTTTCAAGCAGTTGGGGTCTTATGCTTGCAATTTTCTGAGTTACGTAGGCTTCCAAGGCGTCTATAATTACTGGTTTATCGGCATAGACCAAAGATTTAATATAACCTCAAAGAAAATAATATAAAGACGTTCAATAATACGGCCTTGGTGGTCAATTAACACGTCTTTTGCTGGAAATAATTTTCCCACCGAGTTGTTCTCTCAATAAATCGATTGTTGCGTTGGCTGTATGACATGTGGAGCAATCCTGTTGGAATTACATCTTCTCCAGATCGACACCAATTAAATTCGGAAAATCTAAGTAGTCGGATAACAAAGTCTAACTTTCTGCGAACAGCGACGAATTAATAAGTTTGTTTCTTGATCAACACTGCCATCAACAGCCACGATATTTTCTTCGGAATGCACAGTTTTTGGTTTTGTTTTTGTTTTAATATCGAGCCACGTGAAATGCTTTCAAAAATTGTCGATAATTCGGCGAATACATCACGATTTACGAAGCGCTCTATAAGTTTTTCGCACATAACCCTGAATTTGATAATAATTTTCGACAATTGGCAAATGTTGCTCTGATGTTAAATGCTCCATGATGATTTTCCATACTATTGAGACACAGATTTACAATTTTGTGCGCAAACTCACACTTCGTTTGACAGCGACCCTTGTGGGATGTTCGGACACAATGAAATGAGCTGTAAAAGTGAATGAAGTGGTTCCTTAATTAATCGAAGAGTCAGTTAAACTTCATTTCTGTACCCAAAATTCTTCAAAGAATCATCTACAAATAAACAGAAACATAATGCTTATATAAAATGGATCATATTAACCAGCGAAGCATTTTGAAATAATTTAACAATCATTTTATATTTTTATAATTTTAAATCATTATAATGTTTATACACTTTAAATATAATGACAGTGAGAGTTTGTATTGCTTTGTACGCAGGTATTTTTATTTTTAATTTTGTTCAGTTACACGGATTATTTGTTTTGCATGTTCTATAAAATATTCTAAAAAGCTTATTAAATCAATATTTAATAATTATGATAAAGTATGGCGTTGTATTTTAATGGGAATATCATTTAATAATTAATTAAATAAATCGCGATCATACCTTTTGTAAAATATGCATTATATTCAATCTGCTTGTTATTAATCCTTTATATAATAATTTTTATTGTTATTTATTTTTGAATTAATAATTTTAATACGAAAATTATAATTTTCTTCCTTTATGATAGTGATTTTGAAATATATTTTAAATAATAGTGTTATGAGTGTATCAAGATTCAACAATGCTTTTTATAAATTCTTCTTTAACCTAACTTACAAAAAAAGAATAAATAAGATTAACAATACAAAACAAAATATATTTATGAAAATTTAGAAAAAACACTATACAAATTAATAATAGCAAGAGCGAAAATCGTGGTAGTAATATTCTTGGCATTCTATAAATTTAGTCGAATCATACTTCTTCACCATACATAAAACGTCTTAACATGATATATGAACTGTAATAGAAAAATAGTTGAGTGCCGAAATCAGGGTAACAAAAATGTATCGAAAAGTTTGGAATAGCGCAACCACTGATATATAATTCTTAAACGAAGAAGCAGAAGAGTAATGCTTAACACTTACTGTTTTTCTTATGAATCGTTGATTATTAACTGCTGGTTCGTTAACTATATGGATATATGGATATTTCATCATGTGTTTATCTCTTTTTGAATATTTTTTTATTCTGAAAAAAAACTAAGTTGTTTCACTCATCGACGGAACTTTGGCGGCGGTTTTTCTAACGGGTGGGGCAATTTTAACACTAGTTTACAAATTTTTACTTTTTTTATATATCCCGAAAGAAATGTATATAAATATGTTAACCTACCTTTCTTAAACCCAAAAGTGATAGCAGGAATATTCTATCACATCACATTATTTTTACAGTCAAATCATTTTTTTCAAATACCCTACATGGTGGCTTCAGTTTAATATTTATTTATTCAATTCAAACAACAAATATCTTGTTCAACAAAAAACAAGACCCATTGTAGATTCGTTACAAAATGCATATCTTCATTATTTTGGATTTCCTGTTGCCAACTAAGATAAAAAGTGGGTGCCTCATGTGTTTTAAGAAAGCTTTAGAATCGTTTTACTTCAGTGGTCATCAAGACATAATGTATACCTTCCATTTGGTTCACCAATATTATGGAGAAAACCTGGTAATCATGAAAATGACTGTTACTTTCGTGTTACGAAGAGAGTGGGATATAATACAAAAAATAAGGCGAGTATTGTATATCCCGAAATTCCATCTGTTGTTAAGTCAATTTTACATTCGAAGGATCCATTCCATATCCAATTTGTCTCCGTAATTCGAGTCAAAATATACTAAAAGATGACAATGAAAGTGATGTTGAAGTTAAATTGATTTATAGGGATTTTGACGATTTCTGTCTTTAAGAAAACACTCCACATTTAATTAGCCAAGCCAAATTGAATGACTTTATAAGATATTTACAACTATCAAGATCTAAAACAGAGCTTCTTGGTTTTCGCCCGCAACAATGGAATTTATTAACACCAGACGCGAAAGTTACGTTGTCCAGAAACAGAAGTAAAGTTTATTCAGAATTTTTCAAAGGAGAAGGGGAATAATGGTATTGTACTGATCCCGGGACTTTTTGAAGCAATGACTCAAAATTATAATAAAACAGAGTAGCGCTTATTTGTAGACTCTTCAATACGTCAATACACTCTTCTAATATGAAAGTTCTTTTATTATACAACGGGAATAAGAAACCGTCTATCCAACAAGGACACGCAGTGAATTGTAAAGAGACCTATGAAATGATGTGTGCTTTAATTATTAATTTTATAAAGTGTGTAGAACACCAATGGAAAGTGTGCAGCGACCTTAAAGTCAACGGTTTGTTATTGGGATTGCGGGGTGGTTACACAAATTATTCTTATTTCCTTTGTCTGTAGGACAGCAGGACCAGAAAGTATCATTATGTAAGAAAATAATGGCCTATTCAGAACGAGTGTATTCCGGGCAAAATGAATATTAAGCATGAGTCGTTGGTTGATACAAAAGACATAATTGTATCCTCTTTACACATAAAATTGGGACTTTGTGAAGGCGCTAAAAAATAGTGATGCTTTCCTCTATTTACAAAAAATCTTTCTAAGTATTACAGAAGCAAAACTGAAAGAGAGGATATATATGTTGGCTCACAGATCTCTAAAGTTGCAAAGTATCCTCAGTTTGAAAGCTTTTTATCTGTTAATGAAAAAGCTGCTTGGGAGTCATTCAAAATGGTTGTTGAAGAATTTTTGGGAAATAAAAAAAGTGAAAATTATAAAGATATTGTTGCTGATTTATTGAAAAATTTTATGATGGGAGTGAACATGTCATTGAAGAATCATTTCCTATACATTGAAGATTTTGGGAAGAAAACATGTTAGGGGATTACTGTTGGTCCACTATAAGAGAAACCGATCCAAAAAATTATAAATAGAAGGCGAAAATTAGCCATTTTTCATTTTTTCTTATTATTCGTACTAAGATTTTTTTCCATTCTTAAGTAAATATATATGTCTAAAAGCAGACGTGACAGATTTTTTGTATTATTTTTTCTGGATAACTCTTACCTAAATAAACAATAATTAACAACTTTCAGCTGGGATATAAAAATCGTGTAAACTAGTGCTATTTATAGCTTATAAAACAAATAAGACACTAGTTTTTGTTATAATATGTTTATTTCATCTTTAAATTTTATAATAATTAATTTTTGAAAATTATGTCAATCAAATATGAGCCATTAGCAATAATGTAACTTTTTACCCTTATTAACATATTTTACATAACTTTAGTCAAAATAGTGAAAATATATTGTTTTAATGCATATATTTCAGCGCGAATTTTGTCGTTGAGTTATATATATATATATATATATATATATATATATATATATATATATATATATATATATATATATATATATATATATATATATATTTGTGGGCTATTTCTGTATACAGTTTCCTTCAAATATCCACATCAAAAATAATCCGGAACTCATTGCTAATTTTGCATGAAAATTATCAATTTGATGGAAGTGGTTTATGAGAGCCACTAACTGCTACTAACTAAAACTAACTGTGTAGAGAAATTCACAATTGTGAACCACGTAGTCGAATCAACGTTTCTGGAGAGACCTCCACACTTTGCTCTACACGTACAATATTTTCAGGGGTTCGCACTCTTGTTCGGACCTCTGTTGTGGGGCCTATAGTCCACTGGATTCATGAAATTGTTTTAATAATCGATAAAGTGTCGTTTTATGAGGTGACAGACTATTATAATATTTTCTCTAAATTTCTCATTGAGTTGCAATGATTGATTTTTTTAATGTAAATTACGTATACTTTAACGTTTATTTATCCATAATTAAACTTGCCCTTCTACATTACATAACAGTCTAAGCCATACTGTCACTAATATCAATGGGGCCAAATGGAAACAAAATGACAGCATGATACTTGACCCACTTTTTATAAGAAATGTTTTACATAACCAAATTATTAATCGCGCAAATCACCCCTCAGGCAAATTCGCCCATAAGTTACAAATTCGGAAAAGCTTTTGTAGATGTTCGTGATGGTGGATGAAACCTGGCTTTATCACTTTAATGCAGAATGAATGCAGTAAAAGTTAATTCATTTCATACATAACTGTTAATTTGTTGATATATAATTATTTTATTGTATTGAATTAATGGATGGCGTTAAGCTGCTTGTTTTCTGGACATATATCTTTTTCTTAATATGAAATTCGCTGAGGTATTTATATATCAGATAAAAATGTTGGCAACCGTGCTTCATCAGCAAATGACGATTGTAACTGACACAAACATTCCCATGCTGAAACAACTTTAAATTATGTAAATATAAAACAACTACTGATTTCGTTCCACTACCATGATTGATATCATTTAGTCATTTCGTAAAGTTATAACAACAACGAATGTCAACGAATAAACAATATTAAATCGATTTCATATATTTCATTTAATTTCAAGTCTGTTGTGAGAACCTTACTGAATCTGCATAAAACGGATATCACGTCACACTACATTTTTATTAAATAAATGGGTAATAACTAACATATACAGGGTGGGTTGGACACAGTAAAAGAGACTTTTGAAATTTGGATAACGTAGCAGGTAGGAAAAGTCGAAATACGGTATAGGGGTATTCAATTCCCTAATGATTCTATTTTAGCTGCTATTATGATTTTATGGATGTTCAGACTAGATTCAAATAATACAAATCTGCGTAGACATTAATGAAAAAAAACCTAATTTTGTGAAGCATTTCATATATATCGGATATATAGTTCCCGAGATTACAAATTAATAAATTTTAGATACAGCACCAAAAAGCAAAAAATTAAACATTTTGGAAGCTATTGAAATATATAAAAATAATAAAAACCCGTCTAGACAGCTATTAAACGATCAGACAGATCTCCGAAATTCCCCACTATTTAAAATATTTTAAAAAATTAACCCCAATAAAAGTGTAAAATTAGGTACATAAAATAAAATTAATACCTTAGTTTTAAAGTAGCCTTTGAGAATATAAGGTCGTTTTACGAAACTATAGTGACACAAAGTTAAAAATAAAGGTGATAGATAACAAAGTAAAACATTTTTTATTCGGTTTAAAAAATGAACTATCACAAAGTAATGGACAAATCAGTCATTAATTTAAATAATAGTTAACTAAGCCGATTTAAATATCACTGTACAGATATATCTGAAAATACTAACAACGAACCAGCTTATTATATTTATCAACACTAGAACATTTGTAACGTTTTTTAAGGTACCGGTAGATTTGCTCCTCTGAACGATAACCTGCTAAATTCCTATTTATTTCATCACAAGGTTGTTGGCTTAAGCGTTAACTAATTACGCTTTATTCTTGTTTCCCGCTGATGTTCATGTTGGTTCATCCTCGCCTCTCGATAAATTGGTATTTGGACTGGCTGAGAACTGGTCTTCATGAGCGCTTTAATACTGCATCAGCAAATCTGAAACGACTGCATATTTATTTGAATTAATATTAATAACCGCACTATTATGTATATAATATATTCAACAAGATATCTAAACGTTTTCAATTAAGGTTTTTATGATAGAAATAAGTAATATAGTTAATATAAAAACTTTATAAGTGTCATTCTATTTATTTTAAGATATAAGAAAACATAAGAAATTATTTTTTTTTGAATTAACAATATGATAACTATTTGATTTCCTATATGAATCAATATCAATTTAATAAGTATTTTATTTTATTTAAGAAAAAACTTAGATTCATCTCTTTAGACGGTTTAATTTCACTAATCTACAGTCCAGTCTTTAAAACATTCTCTAATCTGTTTTATATATAAAGAGTTATCAAACTAGTACAATATATTTATGTAAAACGTCATACGAACCATTTTTTTTTCTTATTCCCGCCAAAATTGAGATTTGTGTTTAGTATTGTTTGGTAAATCATCGTGAAAAGATATAGAGTTGTCCAACGTATATAAATTGTTCAAATTTATTATAAAAATAATGAATCCATTCGCGCTACGTTTAGCGTCTTTCGTGAAATTTAGGGGTAAACATAATCGACCTACATAGCTTACTATACGTAATTTAGTTAAAAAAGAAATGAATGAAATGGTAGTGTTTGTAATGACAAGAATCCAACCTTTCAATAACAAGCTGAAAATATAAATTCTTTGGTCCAAGGTGTGAATGAAAATCCAGAACAATCAATTACACGTCGTTCTATAGAACTTGGACTTTCTTATGGAATATTATATGGAATATTATATGGAATATTCTATATAAAGATTTACATTTATTTACAGGCGTATAACTTTCAGTTAACCCAAAAGCTCAAACCAAATTATCATTTGTTGCGTAGAAATTTTGTAGATTGGGCTTAAAATCAATTTAAAATAGATCTATTATTTCATGAAAAAATGATCTTCAGGGATAAGCTCATTTTAGATTAAATGGCCTCCTAAATAAGCAAAATTGTCGCATTTGGAGTGACGAAAACAATGCTATTCTTGAATCACCTTTACATCTACAAAAATTAACAATTTGGTGTGGTTTATGGTCTGGAGGTGTAACTGGACCGTATTTATTTGAAAACAAAAATGGAAATGCAGTTATGTCAATAGAGAACGCTACAGAAACATTTTCTCGCATGGATTAGATGATTTTGATCTGGTGACATGTGGGTTCAACAAGATGGTGTAGCATGCCAACATCTCGTGACACAATCAATTTATTGGGAGAAATGTTCAATGACCGTATAATCTCAAGAAATGCTGATGTTATTTGGCCACCAAGATCACACGATATTACTCCATTGTAGTTTCGTGTCATTAGTGAAATAAATGCTGATTTAGTATGTGGCAAATGTGATTAAAGTGATCAAAAATTGGTATTCCAGAATATAATTGTCAGAGAATAATAAAATTCTCAGAATAGAAATTCAGAGGCGGTCATTTACATGAAATTATTTTATAAAAATGCCATGAACTAATATTTAAAATTAAAAAAAATCAAGTCGATATCTCATATATTTTATTTTTATTCCAAATTAAAAATATATGGCTCTTATTTGATAACACTTTACTACGGTGTAAGATTTTTTTTTAAGTAATTTTAGTCTTTGGGATACTTAGTTATTCACTGTTTAAAATAACTTATAGGTCTCTATGACTTGTAGGTTATTCCTCGAAAATATAGGCCATTGTTTTCGATGATCTCAATTCACCTTTGAACAGTAACTCTATTCCTCTTTAGTACCACGATGAGTCTTTGTAGTCCAAAAACTCTACGTAGCCAGCTTTTAAATTTTGTTTCATTTCTATTTTTTTTCTTGAAAAAAGTAAGCCTTGGATTGGAACAGCTGGTAATTCCATACAGATCGAGGTAGGGGTTGTATGCTGGGTGAGTTCAATTCGTAAATTTTTGAGGTGGTTAGATGTGAAGTGCGTTGTCTTTCTGCAGAAGGACTTTTTTATGGTTGACCAAGCTGGATATTTTTTCAGCCAGAACACCGTGTACTCTCTCAAGTTGACCAGAGTAGAGTCCTAAATTTATTGTAATACCATTAGGAACCAATTGAAAGTGAATTATTCCACCAGACACAGAGCATGACCCTGTCGACAAATTTTTCTCGCCTTGGTACCGGAAAAGCTTGTTGCCCGACCATAATCCACTGCTGTAAGTCATTAAATTTTGTTGAAATAAACATATTTTTTATCGTAGGTACGAGTGAATCCATGAAGTTGACGACAGTTCATGAAGGACACTTCTACAGCTCTTTGGTACTGTTCCTATGCCTTGCAAAAACCGATTAACGGTAGTGTGGGATACTCCTAATTCCCCTGAAAGGTCTTTGGAGCTTTTTCTAGGATCTGCTGCCACAGCTGCTCTTAAAACATCGGCATCAAGAAACCGTGGATGGCTTGATCCTGAGCTTCCCCTATCTTCAATAATCACGCCTCCCTCCTGGAACTTTTTAAACCAGAGCTGAGCGCTGTGGATTGGTACAGCATCTTCCTTCTATGCTTTGCATATCTTACGATCGGCATGAATCACTTTGAAGCCATTTTTAAATAGTGTCCTAAAATTGCTGTAAATTCGCGACCTTTTTTCACTCTTTTTAACCTTTTTGTTAAAAGCTGTTTATTTAATATTTCGCAATGGAATCATTTTAATAATGAAGGAATTTTTATTTGTCGCTGCAAAAAGTTGAAATCGGATTATATCTCTGAGGAGTGAAACATACTCCTTTATTATTAACATAACGAAAAAAACGCAAATGCGTTTTATTACATCCCGTATTTAACACTTAATGTTAGCTTTTGCTTTGGGGCGGGGGGGGTGGTGGCATATTGGGCATATTTTGTAGCAATAATAATTATACCAGCAATAATACTTCACTTACAATTTTAATTTTTGATACCGATGTTTTATTTAAAGAGGCAGAGTATTAAAGAACATATCTCTCTTATAGTTGAAGCACTGGGGCTTCCATTTTTTTTTCTTTATTTATTTCAGGTTTTAGTATCCTGACCTCATACATTAATTAATGCATTATTTGTTATATTCTAATAGAATAAATTGATATTATTGCTATTTTAAAATGGTTCTTTAATAATTTTCTTCCGCAATTTGAAATTTTAAATTGGACGAGACAAATATAAAAAAATCAAGCTGTTTTCGTTATAATTTTAAAATATTGCTACCGTGAGAAAAAATTTAATTCTTACGCAACGTTGTAATTATTTCTTGGTTCAATAACATTAATCATATAATTTTTCTCATGGATTCAATTTAGAGCGTAGTTTGATGACACTTTAGTTAAGAAGAGTTAGTAATGTTTTGTGCGGAATTGTTTTTTCTTTGGTATGGGTTAATTTCAGCTTGATGACTTGGCTCTGTTGATTGTCGATGTACCGTCGAACTTTGGCTCACCTAAAATATTTTGTTGCATTTGTGCTATCTGCCTACAAAGTTAAATGAAAATAAGTTTTTCATATTAGAATGCTACAAATTATGTAGAACATACTTGTTTTTTAGCATATCTATAATATTGTGGATGGTACATTAGACGTTTATGGAGAATTACTCGGGGAAATTATTTTAAATTTTGATATGATATGATATGAGAATTAATTTATTGCAAACAGGGCTTTTACAAAATAGTGCCGTTTTAATAGAACATAAAAATTCATGTTATGTAGGAATTTTTTAATGGCACGCCCTATATTTTATAGTGATATTCTATAGTAAAAAAATATTATATTTATAACAAATATTCGAAACGCTCATCGTTTACGTCCAAACACTTCAACATCTAAGATGGACCCCCCTCCGTGACGGCTCTGCTTATCACAATAGGATATAAGGTTGCATATGCTTGATTCATCTGATGTTCTAACTCCTCTCTAGTGCTTATTGGCATTTTGTAGATAATATCTTTTACAGTACCCTAAAGATAGAAATTAAGATGAGTTAAATCGGGTGATCTCGACGTCCAATTGGAATAGTTCGTAAAGTTACCTGCTTACTTCTTCTGTACAATATGCCAATATGCCATCAAGCTGGTATCGGCTGATTAGATAGTGTATCGAATCAGCTCCGGTATTAGCTCCAGTAATTAGTATCCAGCGACAGTAGTCGGTGAAAGGTTTTCTGTCAAATCCTTTACTACCGTTGTTACTATTTCTGGATAATTTCATGAACTTAACTGTTCATTGTAAATAATAGTATCGAATTTGTTTGTCCATGATTAAAACTAAATTTCTCTTGGTATGTGGAATCCCTGGTAAAAGAAGGATTTTTATTAGCCCAGAAGTGACAATTTTGTGTATAAAAACTCCTATCGATTTTGAAAGAACGTGGATCTTCCTGGAAATGAACTAATAAATTTTCACTAAATTCCACTCTTTGAGGACAGTCGTCTGGCTTGAGAAACTGAGCTTAAAAAAAATTGTAAGGGCGCCATGGTGCCGGGTTTTTTCAGTATGCTTTGAATAGGAGAGATATAAGCAGCTCGATATAATCGATATAAGCAGCTCGAGATGTTATAAGCAGCTCGTTTTCAGTTCTTCTAATAGAAGATTGTGGATACGCATGGAAATAAGCCAGAATGTTAATCTCGATATCCTCGTCAGATGTTACTGACTTGATCAAATTCCGGGGTGCCGTCGAAAATTTAATAATAAAAAAACCAAGGTTTAACGCTGCAAAAGATCGTTTAAGTCTGCTACTGGGTGGTAAAGTTAATAGAGTATTTAAATCAAAACCACTGCTTGTTTATTGTTCCAAAACCTCAAGAGCAATGAAAAGAATTTCAAAATCATCTTTATCAGTAATTTGGGAACCCAATAAAAAATCTTAGATCACTAGGAAATAAAATATATTTGGTTTACGGAATATTTTTGCCCTTCTGTTAAAGGCAACTGCGAATTTAAAAAACTAGAACCGAAAGCTTTACTTTTGATTGATAATGCTCCAAACTATCCAACGCATTTGTTGGGCTTCACATGTCTTCCAGTAAAAGTGGTTTTCCCGCCGCCAAATACAACTTTATTAATCTAACCAATGGACCGATACATAATATTAAATTTTAAAGCTTATTATCTGCGGTAGACATTCGGATAACTGATTGAACCGATGGAGAAGATAAACAATCCATTGAAGATTTGTGGAAAAGCTATAATATCATTGATGTTGTAGAAAACATTAATCTTTCCTGGAATGAAGTGATAGAGAAATGTTTGAAAGGAGTATGTAAGAATGTATTGCCGGAGCTAAGCCGAGATGTTGAGATAAGATAATCCATTGTTGATGTCGACGAAATTGTCAAGCTAGCTAATGAAACATGGTTGGATAATATTAATACGTAGGATATTGAAGAATTATTGCAAGTTAAAACTGGCGAAACATTGAGTGTACGAAAATGAAGAAATTAGCGTTTCTGAAGGTGAGGAAGGCACTTTCAACGGATTAAAAAAACAGTTTGACCACTATAACGGAAATTATGGATCAGTTTTAACAAAATCAATTAAATTTTATAGAAGTTCAAAGGGCAAGACGAAGTGTCATTGATGCGATGTCTTGCTGTCGACAATTGGTTGGTGAACGAAATAGGAAAAGTTAAATGATGTTTAACGACGAAAAGTGAACGAGCTAATTTCTTCACTAAAAAACAGAAGATGTCAAATGAGGAAGAACCTTCATCATCACAACTAAAATTTCTTTACTTGAACTTTTTTAATTTTTATGAATGTTTTATAAATAAAAAGTAATATATATATATATATATATATATATATATATATATATATATATATATATATATATATATATATATATATATATATATATATATATATATATATATATATATATATATATATATATATATATATATATATATATATATATTCAACCAACGTATAATAATAATAAATAAGTCTATAATTAATGGAATTAAAACGTATTTAACAAGTGTTACAAAATAAATTAAAAAAGCTGATAAACTTTTTGATTATGTGTTCTGTTATATATATATATATATATATATATATATATATATATATATATATATATATATATATATATATATATATATATATATATATATATAAATTTAAAATTGGTATGTTATATCAAATATGCGTTAAAAATATATATCATATTTTTATTTTTTAATTCATATACATGAAGCCTTAACACAAATGTGACAAAAATTAAAGTCAGAAATTTTGTTTTTATAACAAAATTTTATTTTTTTTTTAATATTTTAATTATTTAAATATTTAAATTTTTTTATATATTTTCAAACCAAACATACTTACTCATAAATATTTATTAAGAACAAAAAATTATTCCCTAAAATATTCTGTAATGAACATTCGTTTATGGCGATTCCTAAAATTATTCTTTTAGTAACGATAACAAAACTAGGGAATGTTTTTACTAAATTTTCCTAAGGTTCTTTACTTTCAACATATTCAGCATGACCCTGATCCTCAGGCTTGTTGTTATCGTCAGACCATTATTCTCTTGAACAACTGGATTGAACAGCCTTGCGTCACCATCATTTTTAATTAAGCACAAACTCATAGATAGATTGGCTGCATCTGCCTCATCAGCAGCTTGTTTAATAAATCACTGGGCTAGAGATAACTCATCGTTATTATCAAATTCAGTTAGAGAGGACACTTCTAAAGTGGCTTTAAATATGCAATATTTAAAGCATAATTGTTTTTTTATAAAAACTGTTGCCATTTTTTTGAAACTATTTCGATGGCATCAAGCAGATTTGCTTTAGTTAGCGATGCACAATGTTCAATACACTTAATATATAAGCGACGGTCGATAACGAGTTTTCAAACTGTGAATAACACCATGCAGAGCAGATGCAAACCATTCTGGAGTAATGCTTTTCATATGTAAAATGTGCCTATTTTGTTATGCTAATTGCTTGTCTCCCATGATCTTAATTCATTTTTGAAAATGTGTGACATTATCCATGCGGGTTTATTTGACGTGTAATTAAGTGGCAAGTTCTTTATGTTTATAAAACATAAGTGATGTCATTAGAAAACATACGGAATTATCTCGGGAGAATTTTCGTGCAACAACGACGACTTTCGACGTCGATTATCTCAACAACAGTGCATCGATCAACTCAATTCATAGTATATCACTAGTTTAGTGAATTCAATTGTGGCCGTTGTTCGCGCACGGACGAATTTAAAGAAGGTCGTCCAAACTTGGTGCTAGAAAAGAGTCGATACTCTGCGTAAACTGATAAAGCAAGATCGTCATGTAACATACCGTGAGATTGAGGCATCTCTAGACATTAGTATGACAAGCGTATACAAGATTTTATATGAACATTTAGCCGTGAAAAATATTTATGCACGTTGGATTCCACATAATTTGACAATCGCTCAAAAAAGGTTCTTGTCGATTGGTGTAAAGAAATGCTCAAAATATACAATCGTGGTGTGTCAAAAGCCGTGTATAATATCTAAACAGGTGACAAATCTTAAATCTATGCGTATGAGTCCGAAAGTAAATAACAGTCGACTGAATGGGTCTTACAAAATGAGCCAAATCCAACAAAAGTTGTTCGCGAAAGAAGTCCTCTGAAGCAAATGGTCGCCTGTTTTTTTTTTAATAAAAATTGCCTTGGTCTTTGTTTATTTGCCAACACGCTAGACGTCTGACAATTGTTTTCCAGAGGTCTTTGAAGAAATAAGAAAAAACAGCCAGCAACGCAGGATCATTCTTGATCTTGCGTCTTCCTGATTCCTGATCCATTAAAACAGTTAAAACAACTAAAACAGCAAATTGATAGATCATTCGTCGTACAGTCCTGATTTGGCACCCAATGATTTCTTTTTGTTCCTGTCCGTGAATAATAAACTACGTATTTCGACTACCGACGACTATCGTATTTCTACGATTTTCGACGCTAGAACAAGCGGTTGATGCGTTCAAAATGCATATTTTGGAGATACCTTAATCGGAATGGGAAAAAGGCTATGAAAATTGGTTTAAATATATGTAAAAATGTGAAGTGAATAGTGTATCGATCATTGCCGGGAATATTTTTTAAAAACAATTAAACCATTTTCAATGCTAAATATTGGTTTTTATTTATTATTCCGGATACATAAATAACGACATATATATATATATATATATATATATATATATATATATATATATATATATATATATATATATATATATATATATATATATATATATATATATACCATGAGGTGAAAAAATCATTTAAAAGTTTTTGCAGTTTTTATGAACCGAAACTGTTGCAATTAATTAGTTGCCCTAAAAGTAAGCGATCTAATGCATCGTTTATTAATATTTTACTGGTTTCCATGCAGAACTTGTTCCAGAAAGGAAATACTACTGCAGAAACCGATAAGAGATCCTGGCGAACCTTGCAAATTTCTCTTTAAATATTCCCCTGACGATAAAAATACGATAACGTATAAAATATTAATAGTTGGAAATATTTTTGAGGTTGAAGGGTAAAAAAGCTACCTGAAAGCATTTTAAATGTAATTTCGTTTCGTAGGAATGCCACTTACACTTCAATCACATTTATATGGTTTGAGCATCTTTTTATAATTATTGAAGGATATATTTTGCAATATCACGCTTTGGTGCGTTAATAAATTTTGTTTAGAAACGGAAAATGCTTTTAAACTTTAAATGCTTATATATATTTATATATATATATATATATTTATATATATATATATATATATATATATATATATATATATATATATATATATATATATATATATATATATATATATATTTATATATATATATATATATATATATATATATATATATATATATATATATATATATATATATATATATATATATATATATATATATATATATTTATATATATATATATATATATATATATATATATATATATATATATTTATATATATATATATATATATATATATATATATATATATATATATATATATATATATATATATATATATATTATTTTTTTTTTTTTTTCTTTTTAAAGATGAGCAGTTACCATTTGTGTTTTTAAATAATATCATTCAAGTTTTTTACAAATGGTGTAATAAGTGTTTTACAAGTACACTCCTTTTCCAAAATAGTTGAGAGCAGTCGGAAAGTCGGAAATGTGAAAATTAACAACATTATTTTTGATGAAAGACAAATGGATAATTTCTCCGGTATACAAATCAGATCAAGCAATACATTTTGAGAGTGGAATGCCAGTACAATACTCTCACTTGGAATAAAATCCACTCATATGTAAGTGGACATTTCTAAACAAAAAAATATTTTATTTTTTTAATTGTACATTTTTCAGAATATTCTATTGGAAATAAGTAATTTCATAATTTCCTATGTGAATTACAATATTATTTAAAGGAAAAAAAAAAACGTAAAACGGACCGGCTGCTTGTTTAACATATTAACTGACTTTACGATATGCGTGATGTCCTCAAAACCTGAATTTGGGAACAACTAACGGTGACACGGAACCCTGGTTAGATCTTTACCTTGTTTTTGCTGTAAAAGTTACTGTGGTTTACATAATATTTTTAAGTTAGTCCTTTTCTTCTGTCGAACTAACCAGTGTTGACTTACGGTTGTTTTGTAATTAAACTTGATACTTCCTTTGTTTTTCCGTGAAATAATATTGTGGTCGTAACAAGAAAGCAACGTTTTTTCAGAAATGACGTTTAAAAATAGAATTATTTAATAAGAAATGTATGTATATCTATATATATATATATATATATATATATATATATATATATATATATATATATATATATATATATATATATATATATATATATATACAGAAATATGTCATATGTTTTTTTGTATTTATTATGTTTATACCAGCAGCTAAGTTGGTCGTTTCTAGTTGAAACTGTTAGTAAACTAATGTTATTTTTTTATTAAAGAAAAAATGAAATATGGAGGTGTGTGTATATTCAGCTGTGAAGATGGAGTTTTCAAAAAAGAAATGGTAGTTTGTGGTTTCAGAGTGGAGACTGTTGTGGAGTTAGCTGCTACTCTGGATGATGCTTGCAAAGTGGTGATTGTGTATCTGTATCGTCGGGGAGATGGTTCTTATGTTTTTTTGGATGTCACTGAACGGATGCTCGAGTATCTGCATATACATTACTAAATATGGTATCATTGTTGCGGGGGATTTAAATTTAAAGTTTTTTGATAAGCATAACTGTCGTGTAAAGAAACTCTTAAATACATTTTATAGCTATAATTTGTGTCAATCTATTTTTGAAGTAACTAGTGCATCTGCTATTAGTGAATCTGAAATTAGTGCATCTGCTAGTTTGATATATAATATATTTGGTAAAACGTGCTTGAGGGTATCTGGTTATGTTTGGAACCTGGCACTCTCTGACCATTATGAACAGATAGTTATTATTCAGGAATTGTGCAGTAGCAAACAACAACTAAATTATGTATTTAAACGAATTTATCCAGGGAGTAAGGTTTTATCCTATAAAAACGAAATTGCAAATGTGGATTGGTCTAGTGTATATAATTCTAGAACAAGTAATGAAGTATATAATGCATTTATTATAACAGTTTTAAATTTGTTTAATGCTATTTTTTGTTTTAAAAAGTTCCCACTCACTAAAACCACTAATTGTTGTATCACGAGAAATATACGAGTATCTTGCGATCATAAACGTGTGTTCTATTACAAAACAATAAAGCTGCAAATTTCTAAACAATATTATAATGCATACTATAATATACTGAAACAAGTAAATGGGAAAGCAAAAAAAAATGTCGAATAAAGAACTTATATCTAGGTCTGAAAATAAAGTAGCTGTTGCTTTGAAATTAGTAAAATAAATAATAGATGAGAGTAAGCAAAACAAGAGTGTATTGGAGTGTTTTGCTTCAAAATACAGTAATCCTCTAAAACCGTTAATAGTCTAAATAATTATTTTGTGGTTTCATGTTCGGATATAAGTCCGATTACAGCCTGCAATGCTTCTTTCTTTTCCTCTGTGGTTCAGACAATATATTTGGCACCAACGGATTGGCATGAGGTTTGGAAAATAATAAAGGAATTAAAGAATAGAAAATCAGTTGGCGAAGACAATCTACCAACACAAATAATTAAAGAGATTTCAAACTATATATCTAAGCTGCTATCTTTTATTGCAAACCTCTATTTTTCCAGTGGTGCATATACAAAACCTATACAAAACCTATATACAAAAAGAGCAAATCAGATGAAGAAAGAAACTACAGTGTTACTAAACAACGTAAATAAAATATTAAAGAAGGCATTTTATAAAACATTAATAGGATTTTTAGAAAAGTACTATATAATTTGTGATAACCAAAATGCCTTCAGAAAAGGAAAATCAACAATTAAGGCAATTATTTAGATTTAATTAATTATTTTAATTAATTATTTAGATATTTAGATTAAATGCTAAAAGAGCCACGGTGATAATGTGCATTGATTTGCCTAAAGCTTTTAATATTATTAACCATGAAGTATTGTATACTAAATTGAGTAACTATGGCACAAGAGATAATGCTTTAAAACTAATTAGATAATTTTTGAAAAATCAGTTATAAATAAAGGATACTGATGGCAGGGTCTTTCTCTCAGAGAGGGTATATGTTACCAAGGGTATTCCTTATGGTTCGGTCTTAGGTCCATTGTTATTTGTACTATATATTAATGATATCACTAATGTGTTGAATGAACAAACAGTTATGTATGCAGATGATCTGAACGGAGGGGAGCATTGGAGACGGGCAAGTGTATGTAGGGCATGCGAGGCTCTGGATCAGTATTTTTCTGCTCACGATCTCCTCTTGAATGTATCAAAAACTCAGTGCATTCATTTTTAAATTCGCAAAAGTAATGACCTCAATTTTGTTTTCAAAAATACTGTATTTAAAACTACAGAATGTACCTCAGTACTTGGATTAATGATCGCCCGGAGATTGGATTGGAGAGCTCATATTGAAAAACTTGCGTTTGATATATCAAGATATTCGTATGCCTTGAGAGTTATTTCCAAAAAATGTAGGGATAGATGCAGCAATGTCGGCGTATCACGCATTCGTTCGATCTAGGGTAGGATACGGATTGATTTTTTGGGGAAACTCACCTGATAGAGAATATTTCTGCTTCAAAAAAGATGTGTTCCAGCAATTATCAAATTGAATTATACTGATAGTTGTAGGACTATTTTTGCTAAAAAAAGGATTTTGACTTTGGTAAGCATGTATATTCATGATTTTTTTGTGTTTGTATTTAACAACAAGGAACACTTTGAGTCATTCTAAAATGAACATGAGGATGGAACACGACATAAGTCAGATCTTTTACCATCAAGATAGAATTTTTATATTCAAAAGAATGTTAATTTTATAATTATAAACATATTCAACAGTTTTGCTCTAAATTTCCTGTTAAAGTTCAAAATTGCAGCAAATAAAAGTTTAAAGAAATACTTGTTTAAAAAAGCGTATTACTTACTAAATGACTGATACGGACAGATTTAATATGGCTAAATAAAACATTTGTATATTTTATATTAGAATAGTATTCATTATTAGTGGACAATGTTATTAATTAATTGATTGTTTGAGATTGTTTTCTTTTTTTGTAAGAATTATTTATTATGTTTATTATATTTATTATTTTATGTTCACAATGTTCCGTGCCAACATGGCAGTTACAAACGTACACTTGATTGGGACAAATAAATCTTTATATATCTATCCATATGTCATCTCCGACAAAAAGGTAGACAAAGAGATCAAAATGTATGATCACTGTTCATATTTTGTAAATACTTTTAATTACATAAAAAAATTTTTCAGCAGCCGTTTGAAATTGGATCTGCTTTCGGTCAATTTCATCCCAGGGGGTTAAAATTGCTCTATTCAGCTCTTCTTTTGATTGGAACCTTATAGTTGCTGAAAACGTTTTTAATAGAAGATCCCAAACATTTTCAATTATGTTAAAAATCTCGAGAACGAGCTGGCTATTCCAGAACATCTATATTTTTGTTGTGTTGTACATTGTGGTTTGTAGGTTTGCGAAGTTGGAAAACATACTCCGACTGTGCAAATTTTTCTAAACATGGCCTTTGGAGTTCAAGTACATTTTTATATTTTTCAGCGTTCACCCGATTTTCCATAAAAACTATAGAAGTCTTCTTGAAAAATCCGATATCTGCCCAAACCATAACTCAACCCCCATTTGTTATCTTGGTAATATTCTTTCATTAAGTCCTGGTATCCATCTGGACCATCGAGGTTGAATTTTTTCTTGTCGCTAAACATAACATTTTGTCATTCCGTAGTCCAGGATAAGTTGTGCTTAGTGAACGTGAAGCGAATTGTCTTGTGATAAGGTGCAAGCGGTGGGTGTTTTTTTATTTTTTTCCATTCAATCCACTAAGTTTTCCTGAGCAGACGTTAGACATTACAAATATTGAGGTCATCTAGAAATCTTCCTTTTGTCTAGTTTTCGTCTTTATTAAAACGTTTCACTACTGCGGGATGAATTCTTTCTTCTTCTTGATCACTGAGTTTCGCACTACGACAATAGTTAAAATAGCCCTTTAAAATACTAAAAATACTTTGAAAACTTGTTTTATTGGTGTAAAAAGTACACAATCGCACAGTACAATGTACTGAATTATAGATAAACAATCTACCTTTATTCTTTTGAATAACAATGGTTGGAATTAATTCAAAGTCAACAGGCTACTCCTAGAAAAATAGTTACTTTATATGGATTAAGAGTTGATACAGATTTCATTTAAGGTTTAGAATGAGAATAATAGCAAATATTTGTAATTTAAAGAAGTATTCATATTATTAAACCAATCTATTTTAAACACAAGAAAAATGTGCAATATTTTGACTAAATTATATTTTTATAATATTATATATATATATATATATATATATATATATATATATATATATATATATATATATATATATATATATATATATATATATATATATATATATATAATTAGTATTATTCACGTATGGGCCCGGGTGGACCACGCGAAGTACACTTAAAGGCGTTTGTTGTTGTTCGCCTTCCTTTGCGCCCATACTAATTTCATTCTTTCGCTATGAG